>JAQZBX010005446.1:0-56369 GCA_029593785.1 Cabassous unicinctus
GTAATTATCATAATTATTCTTAACTCTGGGACCCCTTTGATGACAAGGCTGCTTTAAAGTAAACCACTTGGACATAACAAACTAGGATATTGGGAGGGGTGCACTGCTGCCAGAATCAGAGTTAAAAACTCACCCATTTTTAAGGCTATCTTGATTATCAGGCTGTTTGCGTTCCTGGGCTGTCTTTTCTGCCATCTGTGAGCACCACAGCAAACAACCCCTTTATGACAATCACCCCAGTATAACTTGAATATGTCTGCTTTGGAGGAGACTTCTGTAATAAGACTCTGTGCTAATTAACTGTCAAGATTTTTTTTTTTTTTTAATCAGCAGCATTTCTCGGAAAGTAAAGAAAAGACACTCCACCAAAAACTCCCAAAGAATTCAGCTTATGTGCTAGACTGCAATATCTACTCCTTGCTCTCAGGGCTTACGTTGAGAAAATCTGTTTGCTTTAAATACTTCTCATGTGATAAAGAATTTCCTTTTTCTTGCCAGTTGACTACAAGTGATAACATTCACTCCTTCTTCCAATCAGCTATTTGATTTAATAACTTCACAAAAGGGAATAAGGGAAGGGAAGGGAAGGAAAGGGAAGGGAAGGGAAGGGAAGGGAAGGGAAGGGGGAAAGAAGAAGGAGGAAAGGAAAGAAAAGAAAGGAAGGGAGGAAGAGAGGGTAGGAGAGAGGGAAGGAGAAGAAGGAAAGAAGGAAGGAAGGGAGGAAGGGAGGGAGGGAAGGGAGGGAGGGAAGAGAGGAAGGGAGGGAAGAGAGAAAGGGAGAAAGGAAGGGAGAGAGAGAGAAAGAGATTATTCAGATATAAAGAAAACTAATTTTGTGCTGGCATGGTCAAAAAAACAAACAAACAAACAAAAAACCACCAGGATGCTCTTGAAAACAATCATAGTTTAAAGGACCAGGTACTAAAATTCCTAGTTTGTTATCAAAGAATTTCCAGTTCCAGAGAAATAAATGGTTTGTAGAAATAGCGTTATATAAAGGAGAAATGTCATTTGAAAAAAAATCTCTAGCAATTAGCATTGTCTTAGAAGACTATAGAAATAAAAGATTGTACAAAATTGAAATAGAAAATTAAATATCAAATTTATCTCAGTGAACGCTTTTCTACTTGATGGATAAAAACAGTAGTAATTACTGGAAAATAAAGCATTAATAATAATGGTGTTTGCCTTCTTGTTAAAATCCACCTTGGAATCATGGATCTCCAAACTACAAACAGGAAATGCTTTTTAACATTGGATAAACTAAACATAGAAAATAAGAACAGTATACAATTAATTTATTTTAGCCAAAATTTAATTTCTTAATATGCATTATTTGAACAATTTTGAAATTTTTAATTACATTCATAAGTTCAATTTTATTATTTGAATCATATAAAGTTTTCTCAGAACTTTATCTTACTGCTAATCAATATTTTCCATTTGTAGGGTCTCTTGGATTTGTTAGCTTAAACTTTGAAATTAGGCCTTACATATTTTTAACATTTTTAAACATGTGACATCACATATTAAAATTAATTTTATATTTCTGTTTTATTTCCACACCTTCCTAATGCTATACTTCAAATGAAAATTAAAAGTGTAAAGTTATGCCTAATATTTAAAATGAATATATCTAATTATTATTTTAAAACATTTTTTAACAGAACAGTTTAAAAAGTTGCCAAGGTATGTGTTGATTGATACTTTCTTTTTAAAGCCTTGATGCTATGCATACATTTTTATAAATGCTTCAAGCCAGTTTAAAAGCTTTAAATTTTCATATGCTACCTGATATAGATAATTAAATGACAAAATCTGTTAATTTTATTTTCATGAGATTTGATTTTTTTTTCAAGTGAAGGTATTACCTGTTAATTTTATACTGATTAGTTTGGTTCCTTTGCTGATTTGTGTTTCCTAAAAGAAACATGAGAATTATCATCTTCATGTATGATAACTTTTTAATTCAATCATCAATTGGGAATTTTAAACTGTCCTCTATCTTAGGCAATTAGCTAGAATGTGAAAGAACTGACCATTTCTGTTGAAATAATAGTATTTTTTTAATGTCCTTAAAGTTCATTTTCTGCTTCTGTTTTTTTAAAATGCTGTAATTTTAGTTCTTCTTTAAGTTGTCTGGGAAAATCATATTGAAACAACTTTAATAATAAACTATTGTCAGTTAAAAAATTATCAAAATTTAGTTGTCTCCCCATCCCCATATGTGAGAATAACTTATAATATTTAATTTTTGCCAAATATCCATAATTTTATGTTTTTGGAGCTGGCTTTCATGAATACTTTCTCTTTCATCACATTTAAAGATTGCAAACAAGTCAGAGATTAATTTGTTTTTAACACCAAAAAAAATAATAATAATAATAATTCCAATCCCTATCAGGTTCCTTAAAATTGGAATTTAATTCTGTTCTACTCTTTTCATTATGTGGTTTTTCGTGTTCAAATTACATATAATATGATCTCTTAGTAAGTTCTGTAATCTCTGATTAGAAATTTATATGTTTACATGTTCATAAGCAACTATCCACTATGCCCAAAATTTTATTTATTTACAAGTTTTAATAGTACTACAAAAATGATTACAATTAATTTGTACTAAAGCCATAGTTAAAAGACAAGTGCCACATATTTTACTTAATTTCAAACTGTTAAGGACACAAAAAGCAGCTTGTTTCATACAATTTTACTCTTTATGCATGACCATATATATTTTTAAATGACACATTAATCAAATAAAAATAAAAAGAGATTTTTTTCTTTTATCTTCTAAAGGCTCTTCTAAGCAGATCAACCCTGTAAGATTATATTGACATACTTCCAAAGAATTATTCCCGTCTATCTTAAAAACAAAAAACAACAACAACAAAAAAACTTTACCTCAAACAGTCCTATGCATCTGGCATCAAAATAAAATTGAATAGCCACGCTGAAAATACCCTAAATGCTGTTCAGATCTAGCACACAAACTCTGTTGGATTAAATATGATTACTTTTTCCTAGTGATATGTGCTATAATTGTTTTATTGTTTTTTTGGCAGAGCTAATTTTCATTTAAGTTGAAGTAATATTGTTAGTAAGAGAAATTTTAGTTCGATGAAATTGATATTCAATGTTTAAAACTGAGTTGGTAGTAACATTTTAATCATTTCTTTTCAGACACCTCTAACTCATAATGATGTTTGTTTGAATGTGGAACAAATTTTGGCAAAATGTTTCATTTGTCATTTCTGAAGCTAATAACTACCCACATCGTGCTTTCAACAAATGAAGGTTTTTCTCTTTCTTTTATTCAAAAACTTACATTTTCTTTGCATTCTATTCATGAAAGTTTTATGAATATTTCATTTCCTAGGACAGGTCATCTTACAGTTTTTCACATGGAACCTGAAAAATTTTAAGGTTGGTTGGCTTTGTCCCTGGGGCTTTCATATGACGTTATCTGGATGAAGAAAATGTTTTATTGACTCAACTATAGTCCCCCTAAGATTCATTGTGGTGAAAATAAACTCTATTAGTAGAACTCTTTCCAGTTTCATTGAATAGCCAAGAGAGGTTTGTGTATGAAGCTAAAGGCTTTCTTTTGACCTGATAAGGCCTCCCAGTTCATGCTCAGCGCATATTCACAATGTGCATGCATTGATTTTGTCATGAAGCACAGGGAAATTGGAAACATCTGTTAAGACAATATTGAGACACCAAACCACTAGTGAGAGGGAAAAGTGACTTTCAGTCTATGTGTTAAAGTCTGTGATCCCACCAGAGGACTTGCTAGGAAAGTCAGTCAGTCAGCAATATTGATCCTTTTTCTACTTAAAAAGTATGATCAAAAAACAAGGACACATTTCAGATAGCATTATGTCCAGCAACTACTCTGAGAGTCTATACAGATGTTGTATTGAAGCTGATGCCCTTCCCACCTCCCGTTGCTCAGAACCTTTATCGTAGTCTTCTTTTGGAATTACCTTCAAAGTAAATTTATTAGCAGCAAGAGAAATATTCTCACTTTTTAGTCATTCTTCATTTTTAAAGCTAAAATAGAGAGACCGTAGTTCACCAGGCTTAACTCCATGTAAGTTGCCCAAAGTCAGATTTTCCTTAATTGGACAAAGATGAAGTGTTCAAAAGAGTGGGAAGTGGACTTTGAAGACAATGATCAAAAGAGGATTCCACTACTGGTTTGTGTAATGGTAGCATCATTGAAATAGGTATTGAATATAGCAAGATTTATTCAAAAGCAGTATGACCAATTTGAAGCATTTGATTCTGGTCAATGTTTGACTGTATTAATTAAAACGATCAGTCACACTACCCTGTCATCAAATCTTGAATATCTACCTGTCACTCATTCACAAATCACAGTCTCTTGCAACTCTGTGTGAAACATGAGTTGAAAACTGTAAACTTCATGGTTACAGTCCCTCCCTTTGAATATAAGCCTTCTGAATGACAAGACCTCCTTCTTTATATGCACAATAAGTAAAATTTAAGATAAATCTTAACATACAGAGTAATATTTAGCATATTCTTCAGATAACCCTTGTATCTACCACATAAATGAATAATATTTTTAATTTAGCTAAGTTCCAATTAAAGAAAAATATTGGGTCCAAAAAGACACAAATTTTGAATATAGGAATATAAAAAATAGTTAGCACACCAATCTATATGCACCCAAGTTCAAACTTCTGTTTTTAAAGTATATACTCCAGTGCTTGTTAACTGTTTTCAAAGAATTTGATAAAACTCTCCTTTGATCAGATCACCTAAATGTAAACTAATAAGATTGGTTACCAGATAATTTTAACAGTTGTTTTATGTAAAGTATTTTTTTAATTGAATAATATTTTAAATTATATAAAAGTATGTGCATGCCATAATTTTGTTTCTGATTTTCTTTTACAATTCATTTCTCTATTGTTAATAAAGATCAAATTTTTTTATCATATTTATTTTTCCCTCCTGAAAATTCTGCTGCTGTTTTCCTAATAGCAATTTACCACTGTGAAGCAGCTCTTGCTTAGTATATGATAATTCCTAGTTATGCCTGGTAATTGAGGGGGACTCTAAAATTTTTGTCTGTACTATGGACAGTAGTATATAGTAATATATTAAAAATCTTGGGGTAAGAGTTACAAAAAAGAAAATATACTAAGGGAAAGAAACTAGACATAAGGTACTACATATTGCTTGACTCCATCTACACAAAATAAAAATACAAATAAACTAGAGAGACAGAAACAGAATAGCAGCTATGTATGGCAGGGGAAGCATAGAGAGATTGAGGGGTGAAGAGTTTTTGTTTGTCTGCTTTTTGTTTATTATTATTGGAATAATGAAAATGTTCTAATAATGATTGAATTGATGAATGCACAACAATATTAGTATACCAAATGCCACTGATTGTACACTTTGGATGGATTGTATGCTTTATTAATATGTATCAATAAAATTGATTTAAAATTTTTGACTGTGTGTAACTTGTGGGTCATGCCATTCATGAACTAATTATTCCAGTAGGAAAGATTAAAGTGAATTCAGTTTTCTCTATCTTAATTCAGCGATGATATCTTCTCAGAGTGTTAACCTAGATTAAACTTCTTAAGTTTCAGAAATGTATACTGCATTTCAGAAATGTACACTACATCCATCTCTGGAAGATGCAAAAAGTGAAATCTTTACATCGTGATTATAAGACTCCATATTAAACATATGGAATGAGCTTCATTATTCTCTTATTGATGAATGCATTGTCTTTTGTGTGGCCAACTAATATTCTTCTTATGTAGCATATTATGTCATTTAGGATATTTAAGATTGGCTACAAGTTTTCATTCAATCACTGGTTTCTCTATCAGGAAAAAGTATTATATTTTTTTAGTTTTGCTGCTCTAAAATTATTCTTCAAAATTATTCTTTTACTGCCCAGTTAGTACACAATGTTTTGTTTGTATATTATGTCACGGTTTAGAATTTAGAAACTAATCCTTTCAAGCTTTGCTTCTTAAGTAAATATGGTTTTTAGCACCTCCTCTAATTTTGACTGTAAAAAGCATGCCAGCTCCTTGGATTATTTTATTTCTCTTTTGCCTTATATAAGAACCTAATCATTCAAATGCCTGAAGGGAACAGAACACACAAAATTCCATTTCTGATTACTGCAATGTATATAGGCTTCTATGATGCATTCAGTATAGAAAAAGAAAGTTGAATCATTTGAGAAAATGTTCAATAGCAATAAAAGATTGAATTACTGTTTTCCTAAAATATTGTAATAATAGGCACACTTACTTGGTGATTAAGACAAAAATTGAGAATAAAAAGTGGGAACTGAATGACATCTCTTCCTTAAGATATTGGAATTATCCTGAGAAGTGCATACAGGACAGTTATCCTGAAGCATGCAGGGGTGTCTTACTCCACTCTCTCCAGTTCCTCCTGCTGGTTGCATAGAGAACAATTTCCTATGCTTCTGAAATATACAATCTTGAATTTTTCCTGCCTCCCCACTTCTGGGTTCCTTAGATTTTTCCTTCTTATTTATTTATTTATTTTATTTTATTTTTTATTTATTTATTTTTACAGTAGTTTAGCAAACGCTAAACATCACCATATTAAAATGTGTCATCTTGTATTGTGTGCTGGTATTGGGTTGTTTTTTAGAGCTATGAACCGGATTATCTGTTTTAGTTTCTCAGCTGCTAAAACAAGTACCATATAGTGGATTGATTTCAACAACAGGAATTTATTGGCTCACGGTTTCAGAGGCTAGAAGACTGTCTTTCTGGGTCAGTATCTTCTGGCCTGGTGGGCAATGTTGGGCTTCCTTGCCTTTTCCATTATATGGAAATGCACATGGCAGCATCTTCTACTTTCTCTTCTGGATTCTGTTAACTTCCAGCTTCCGGCTGCTCCCTGTGGCTTCCTTCTCTGTGGCTTTCTCTGTATGTCCTCCAATAATCAGATTAAAACCAGTACTGCTTCAGTTGGGCCACACTTTAACAGAGGTAACCTCATCAAAAGGTCCTATTTATAATTGGATTCACATTCACAGGACTGGAGATTGGGACCTGAACATGCTTTGGGGGAGGGGGGGAGGCGGAGTAATGATTTAGTCCCCAACATTATCTTTTCGGTGGTCCCAAAGCTCTTATTCCTAATATAGTAAGAGATTCTCAGCTCTGATATCTAACATCTGTGATTAGCTCTCAGCTTCACATGGAGAGGACCTCAGTATTGCTTTCTACTTGGATATTAGATTTTAAATTTGGGGAGGGCAGAGACCTTTTCGTTTGCTTTTCCTTATAATTATCCCTTACGACTAGAGAAATTTGGTATTGTGTAATATATGTGCTAGGCAACTTTATTGGAGGCCTTGTCCACCATTAATACTTCCTCTGAAGTTAAACTTCTGTAGTCTATGAGGGAATCCAGTAAGAGATATCAACTGAACACAAGACAGTTGCTTGCAGAGTCAGCTGTTGAAAATAACACTTTTCACCATCAGGGTGTTTTTGCACATATTTCTCAGACTCCCAGACTCTGAATCAAATCCTTCTTCTCTCCAGAGATAGAGTCATTTGATTGTACTTACTACTTCCTGATCTGGTTGCAAGGGCCCATCTGGACCAGGAGGCAGAAAGAGGATTGGATTTTTGAAGTTCTAGGCAACACTCTGGGAAGTAACTCTGGCCCCTAGCAGCGCTGACTTTGTACCTCAGTTTTGTCAAGTGGCTTCTGCCTTATTCCCACTGTCTAGGCAACTATCTCTGCCATTTCCTACAGCTCAGTTCTTCCAGAACCAGGACCCTTCCTTGCTCTTATTACTGCCTCTTGTTGTTGGAGTCAGTCTCTGAACCTGAGACCAATGGTCTGTATTTACTATATGCAAATGGACTCTATCCACTTCCAGGATAAATGCCAAGATACAGAATTCCCTCACAAACTTCCTTTCTCTGCTTCTCGAGACTGCTCACCCGCTGCTGGATTCCCCATCCTAGGCTCCTCTCAATAGAGACCCATGGCCACTTGATAGCAGATCCCCTGGGTCTGTGGCACATCCTCCAGAGAAGACAGCTTCCAGGTTTCTCTCTGAGTCAGTGTCCACATCTGTCCAGGGACAGATTTAGTTGCAGGACCTGCAATTCTGCTCAGTTTTGCTACTGTTATTAAAATGTTCATATCTGCCTGTATCCACAAAAATGGTAAGTCTTTGTAGTTGGCCCTGTATCTATTAGAGCTAAACTCAAGAGGTCAGTGAATAGCATTCAGAGGCTTAGAAAAAAATTCTGATCTCACCTTCACCCCAATCTAGTAACTGGCAGAGTAGTAACCAGAAGCCCAATGAGTAAAAGTCAATTAATGATCCTAGTACCATAATCACATGGGACTGAATTTGAAAAAATTATTCCATATCTTGACTTTACTTCTAAACATGTTGAAGCAGTTCTGAGCAACACTAATGCTGGCTTTTTGTCTCTTTTATGCCTCCATGACTGAATATATAAAATGGATATTAAAAAGTAGGTGTTATTTTTTAAAGAAATGAGGCAAAACCACATCTTTATATGCCAATCATTGATTATGTTACTGATAATAACTTTAAGCACCTGGACATTTGAGAGCAATTTACGTCAAACTGGTGCCTTTCTGAAGAAACATGTACCATCTGCAAAATGTAGGATATTTCCAGTTAATACCTAGTTCATTTCTAGGGTATGTAGCAGAATGAAAGAGATGTGACTTATGAAAGGCCTGTTTCTTGACAGTATATGAATAGTGTAACCATTACTTGGTGTTCTATTGAAATGATCAATAGAGCGCCAACTTTTTTCTACTTATAATTGCTAACAACAGAAATGATGGACATTATTATTTCAGTTTGGAAACAAAACCTATTTCTGCAGTTCTGTGATTCTGGTTTCTCCATGCTATCTAATGACTACTTCCAATTACAGCACATTTCATATCTTAAGTTTTTCCAGTAAAGTTTGGATTTGACCCAGTGTGGACCTTAGCATGAAAATACAGATGCCAGGCATTTCTTCCTATGGGATAGTGTTTGAGCACATGCTTGAAAGTGATTTGATGTGATGTGGGGAATTCTTATAACAAAATGGCAACACAATGAGCTATTAATGGCTCAAACACTAATTTGTATTGACTGAACACTCGTTACCTCTCATTCTCTATATCCATGACTGTCATCTAAACCTAAGTTTTCATCAATCGCTCTTTCCCCTGGACAAGTTCATAGCATGTTATGTAAATCGGTCCCACATTAGTTAGTGAATATTTTCCAAAATGGTGAGTTAGTAACAGTGTTTGTTTGACAATCACCAGAATCATACTTATTAACTTTCATCATTATATTTCTCAAAATGGTTTTGAACAAAAAACCTCTGGTGAAGAAAAGAGCCAAGCTGCCAGTGTCCACCTGCTTTGGTTCATAGCAAAGTTATTTTTATTGATTCTACATTTTGACCAATTAATATTTTTGTTTCTAATGTTCTCTTCCTTATCCAAGAGGACGCCTGTATCCACTGTAGCTTCTCTGGCACCCACACTCCGCGTGACAGCAGCTGGTGGGGGGTTCACCACAGCAACCTCCTAATTCTGCAATTGTCATGGTGCGTTCTAGCTCATCTTGCAGTTTCAAGCCAATTCATCCTTTCTTTTGGGAGGAGGAGGGAAGAGAAAGAAGAAAAATTAAAAAGAAAAAAAAAAAAAGAATTCCTTCTCTTGAATTGCAGATATGCCAAAATAGGACATTAAGAACAAGTGAGGCTTCTAAGATCATACTGTGATTTAAGAAAAAGAAACAGTTCTTTTTGGAAAATCACATACTATTGTGTTTTCACATTGCATGTTAGGGAACAAAGAGGTTGCCTTTTTTAAAAAGAGGAAAATAGGAGGGTAAAAGGATACAGCAATAGTTTCTATTCTCTAGTCCCTTTACAGAGAAAAGAACATGTGTGGTTTTACGGATGATAATATATATTTCTATCTAGTCTCAGTGGTACTTACACCCACGCTTCTAGTTTTTGTATTTAGTTTCTGTATTTCTCTCCAAAATCTTTTGTTGAAAATCAGTTTGTTATTAAATATACCTTAGAATAATTTATTAGTTAGTTGTAAATACTGTTGTGTGTAGTTTTCAAGTTTGGTTATTTTAATTCATTTTTGAAAAATTTTGGAAAAATGTAGTTAGCAAATACAGCTATTTAATCTAGTTGTTTTTGAAGGTTAATTGTGTACAGAAAAAAATGTCTTCTACTTTATGTTTTTTCATCAGTCATTAACATAGCTGCCATGCTGTGATTTTCTCCTTCACGACTTTCTTTAAATAGACACACCAAAAGAAATGTTATGTGAGTCAGTCAGACTAAAGCCTTCTTGCTCGTTCCATAATTAAAACTGGCTTTTTTTCCATGGATTTACTTTGTGATCCTAAATAAAACATAACCTGTTATATTTTCCTAATTTCTAAATAAAGATAATACTTATCATATGGACTGTTTTGAGGAACAAAGCATTAATGATATTAAATTATTTTAATTAATTAATTCTGGACTCCAAAACATGCTTTTGTTATGCCTCTCAAGTGTTTGGTCTGTTTTTTATTAAAATTATGAGTTTGTGATGATTTTCTGGCTATGAAGATCAAATCATTTTTCTTTAGTAATTTAGTATAGAAGAAGTAACTGGACAATGCTAAACTTTTTGATGAGTAACTTTACAATCTTAATTTCAAATATTTTCTTTATATTTGAAAAGTTTATTTTAAAATGTTTCTAAGCAAAAATAGAGGACAAAACTTCTTTAATAGGAAAAGTTGGGCAAGACTAATCCGTGTGGCTGTTGGATGTTTGTCCTCACCTATCCTGTCCTATATGCAAACCTGTCTTTTCAAACTCACCCTCACCTGACCTACCTTTCTTGGACCTTACAGAAGAAGAGTTACTCAGCAGTGTTCTGTGTTGACACCTTCACCGCTTAGTGGAGGATTACAGTGGGATAAAAAAGGAACTGCAATAATCCTCATAATTAAAAAAATCAGACTCCAACTCCCTCTTATTAACTCTGACTGTGACATCTCAAAAGCATCTACCCCTCCTCAGCTTGACTCCCCCAACTAGTCTCCCTTTCTAGACTTTTGTGGGAAGTTACCAAAAAAAAAAAAATATATATATATATATAAGGGAGGGTATTTTTAAACTGAAAGTGAGAAGAAAATGTAGAACAGAAAATTAAGGCAAAAAACTGGAAGTTGTTTCTTGAGCAGTTTTCACCCACTTAAAGAGTGGGGAGCAGAATTAAGACAACCGAAAGAAGACTTCAAGGATCGCTTTCTCATTGTAGTTGCAGAGGTCATCAGGGCTTGGAGTCAGCCTGTATGGTTTCTGATTCTGGATTTACCTCTCTAGCTTTGTGATTTCAAGCAATTGTTTATCCTCATCTACAAAATGAGGACAACATTAGTCCTATTTCAGAGAGCTGTGAGGATTAAATGAGATAATATATACACAGCACTTATTGGAATATCCTCAGTATACACTACTATTATTGCACCTTTGCTCAGCATGCATTCCACTGATCACAAAATTATAGACCTAAAAATATTGATTATTTCCTCCTAAAGCCTAAGTTATCAGAGGAGAGCCTGGTTCTCTAAGTAAAAGCCAGTTTTTGCCATGTTTCAAAGGTGACACCACCTCAAAAGGCCACAGTAAACCAAGCCACACATATTGCTGAGGGCAGGGCAAAATTTTCAAGCCCAGGTAACAGTAGTAGCCATCTATTGACAAGGATTCTATCCTGAGGTTCAGGGCTACACCCACTCCCAGGCCTTCAGGAACCTTATGGTCTTCCTGGGAAAACAGCCTTTTGCTTTTAACCAAGTCTCAATGATGGCCAGAATGTTAATAAATGTGCCTGCTATCTTTACTTCAAACTAATTAAAAAAGAAAATTAGGTATATTACCACACCTAATAGTTAGGCATGAATACTAATTAGTACATGAAACAGTGCTCTGCTGGCCACTCTCCAGGTTCCCATTTGGTTTCTGGAAACCCTAGATTCCTGGTAGGCAGGTAAGTGCAGGTGATCTGCTCTAGTCTGAATAGAGCTGATCTTAGAATAGTCATAAATACAGCATAATTTTATTAAAATAGAAAAGAAATGCATAATGTTTGGGGTACAAAAAACGTGGCATGTGGAAACTATATCCTGAGCTTCCATTTATATATTAAAAATATAAAATGAGACCTAGAGTTAGACTACCTAATTTTCAGTTTCATTCACCACCTCCAGGATCACAACCTCATTCATGTTTTTAAATTTGGTTTCACTGACCTGAACTCAGATATCTGAAACTGGGGCATTTTTATTACTGAGTGAATGACTTATGGAATGTGCAATTTATTATAACCAGGTGGATTACAAAATTTGGATGTTTTAAAAAATGAAAGTTACATTATTCTTGAAGTTAATTCTCTTCTTCATTTGTGTTATTAATAGTGCTTGGAACCCAGTAAGAACTATACCACAGTTTCCATTATTTTCTTTTGCAGGTCTTCAACCCCTACTGTTTTGTCTGCTCTGTCAGCTAATTAAACACATAAACCTGTGAGAAAGCTACTGTTAAATCTACTCAACTTATAATGATTTCTCAACAGGCCAATGTCGAATGTGTTTGAGGGGCATAGTATAACCTCCTCCTGAAGAAGAATGCATCTACTCACAGGCTGCCCCTCGATATTCTAGATTGCCTCAAACCGGATATTTTCATCTGATCACTTACCACAAACATCTGTGGGAAAAAAGCTTGGACTTTTAATGAATGGGTTAAATAATCCACTAAAAATATTATATCTCCAAAAGACATGCATAATTGTTTAAGTAGGCATTGGCTTATTGGTAAAAATGAAGCAGAAAATAGATACATATTCAAATCATTTCTTAATCATAACAATATTTGTTTTTCATGTCTTTCCAGAAAACTGATGGGGTTAGTTCCATGTCCTAACTTTATTAACAATGTCATTTGTAGCTATGCTATTTAATCAATCTATCTGTTTTCAGGTATAATTGCTGAAATATAATTAGTATATACAAGAATAGTTACTGTCTGCCATAAATATAATTAATTAGACCTAGTACACAGATTTTTTTATTTTATTTTATGTGCTATAAATCACTTTTGATTTAACAAATGGTACTACACAAACCTTAGTAAACTCAATGCTATTTGACTTATCACTGCTAAATAATTGAATAAAGAGAACAGCTAGGTAAATGGTGTGGAAAAAAATATCTAACATCACTTTTATCAAAATGAAAGCTGTTTTACAAATGAAATACAATTTCAGCTTTGTAGCTAGTGCAATCATTTCTTTACCTTTATTTCAGTAAAAACATTTTCTCCCTGCAATCTGTACACATACACATTCTAGAAAGTAAATGTTCTTGCGATGCCTCAATTCCATCAGATTATTTTTTTCTTTTCATTATATAGCTTGATTTTTGGACATACAGCAATTGATTCTACACGTCAATAACCAAGCTCAAAACACATTTGCATATATTATTGTACAATATCACAAATTTGGGAGGTGCCTGGGGGTTAATTACTAGGATGTAAAATGTTTCTTATTGATACTAATAACAAATCTATTATTGAAAATGAAAGTTTACAATATTGTGTTTTGTATATTTGAACAGAAGATCTATTTTTTTATAATAACTTCTTTTACTAAAAAATACGTCCTAATTATGCTAAAATGTAAATTGGAAAGCTTTTAGATTTGGGGCAAAGACTTCATCTTTCATTTGTTTGTGTTGAGTATAGGTAAAATACAGCTAAGTAAGTTTAAGTTTTGCATTTTCTGTTTTAATTTGTTAGACATTTGGGAACATGTATTTTTGTTTTTCTATTGAGATTCCTATCCTGTTTTCACACAAAGAAATGAACATTACCCTCTAAGATCTTAATGCATTCTAGAGATGTGGTTATAATAAATTACTCCTGGACATACGTATGGGACAATCACAAGGAATTAAGGGGATTTCATTGTTTGTAACAGTTTTCAAAGTAAATATTCTTACTGTTAGACAGTTTTACCTTGAGACTTGACTGATTTTTAGGTGATCATGGCGTTTTCCCACTTCTATTATTAACCTATATTACCAAGTTTATTTTGAGAATAAAGTGTAGCTTGATGAGAGTCTGTTAGTAGAGAACTAATGCTTCCACATGAGATTTTAGGGACTATCTCTTAAGTTCACCTGAGGCATTTTTGCAGATTTATAACCTAATATAGCTAGTAAAAACCTGGATTCCCAGGTAAATATTTTTAAATTATAATATTCTCTTACGTTTCTGACTGTAATTCTCCAAATTTATTTCTCTATTTTATTTTATTTTTGAAGAAGCTTTAGATTCCATAAATGTTACATGGACAATATAAGAAATTCCCATATACCCCACCCCTGCCCCTCCCATAGGTTTCCCCTTTAACATCTTTAATTAGTGTTAGACATTTGTTACAATTGATGAACACATATTGAAGCATTGCTACTAACCATGGTCTATAGTTTACATTATGGTTTACACTTATGTAAATACATTTTTTTTTTTTAGTTCTACCCAAGGAAATAAGAGTAGTTGAAAGTGCCTGGGTGTCTAGAGAAAAGATTCACTTGGATTTTCACAATATTATGAAGAAATCTTCTAAGTAGAACACCCCACGTGAGTCACTTTCTTGAACAGAGTACTCTGTATGACTCTTATAGTTAAACTCATCCCATTTCCTAGTTATTCTCACCTGCCTATTTTCCATTGTGATTCTAATCCCCAATTACTTACATTTACATCTGTTAATGGAAAACTTCTAATTTCCTAAATTCTCAGTAATTTAACAGTCATTAGACTACTCTAGGTTAAGTTTATAAGAAATTCTAGAGATTATGTACAGGTTATTGATGTCTAAAAGCAAACAATAAATGATCGTTTTTATACATGTAAAACTTTCCTTGAGAAAATCTATTTTACAATATTGGTAATATTTAAGAATTTACTATACACAATCATTGCATTATAAGCTTTGAATGCATTATTACATTGGTCCTCATAACAACCCATTGAGGCAAAGAACAACCATTTTACCCATTTTGTAGAAGAGGAAACTGATTCTGTAATTTTTATTAAACCCCATGGAATCATCTGGAAGACATTAATAAAATCAAAATCTCTGAAGTTGAAAACCAGCAGCCCAAATGATTTTTTTTTAGTGGCCTAAGATAACTATTTTATTGTTCATGATTCTATAGGTCAAGAATTTGGGCAGGGCTCAGTGGGGATGATTCATTTCTTCTCCATATAATGCCTTGGACAGATAGAATGGGATTGGAGCATCCAAGATGGTTTCATCACATGACTGGTACCTCCATGCTAGTTGTTAGCTGGGGCCCCAGTTCTTATGCACATGACCTCTTTTTAAATAGTGTCTCAACCTCCAGGGCCTCTGTCTTCAGATGGATAGCACGAACTTCTTCACAGGATATCTGAATTCTCCATTCACTAGGGTAAAACTTCAAGGCTTCTCAGTCCTGGGCTAAAAATTGCAGAATATAATTTCTACACCCAGATGATTATATTATCTAAGAAACACCAATATAATGGATTTTAAATATAATTATTTACTCTATATTTGCATGTGTCTTCATGCTAATTCAATTATATAAATATAGTGACCTGTATTATCAGCATTGAAAGCTGATCTCAGTGGGAAAGCTTTCAGTCTTTCACTGTTGAGTATAATGCTAGTGCTGGTTTTTTCATATATATACTTTACCATATTGAGACAGCTTCCTCCTTTTCCTATATTTTGGAATGTTTTTATTAAGAAAGGATGCTGTATTTTGTCAAAACCTTTCTGCCTCAATCGAGAGGATTATAAGATTTTTCTTCTTCAATTTATTAATGTAATTTATTAAACTAATTGGTTTTCTAGTGTTAATCCACCCTTGCATACCTGGGATAAAACCTACTTGATTGTGGTGTATAATTCTTTTAATGTGCTTTTGGATTCAGTTTGCAAGTATTTTGTTGAGGATTTTTGCATCTATATGCATTGTAGATATTGGTCTGTAATTTTCTTTTTTCATAGTATCTTTATCTGGTTTTGGTATTAAGGTGATGTTGGCTTCATAGAATGCTTTTGGTAGCATTCTTTCCTCTTGAGTTTTTTTTGGAAGAGTTTGAGCAAGATTGGTATTAGATCATCTTTGAATGAATGGCAGAATTCACCTGTGAAGTCATCAGGTCCTTGGCTTTTCATCTCTGGGAGGTTTTTGATGACTGTTTCAGTCTCTTTACTTGTGATTGTTTTTTTGAGGTGGTCTATTTCTTCTAGGGTCAGTATAGGTTGTTCATGTGTTTCTAGAAATTTGTCCATCTCCTCTACACTGTCTAGTTTTTTGGTATATATTTGTTGATAGTATCCTCTTATGATCTGTCTTATTTCTGTCCCCCCTCTCATTTCTGATTTTATTTGTTTGCATCTTTTTTCTTTTTCTTTGTCAGTCTAGCTAAGGGTTTGTCGATTTTGTTGATCTTCTCAAAAAACCAGCTTGTGGTTTTGTTGATTCTCTATTGTATTTTTGTTCTTGCTTTCATTTATTTCTGCTCTGATCTTTACTATTTCTTTCCTTAGGCTTGGCTTGGGGTTAGCTTGCTGTTCTTTTTCTACTTTCTCCAGGTGTGCAGTTAGATTTTCAATTTTAGCTCTTTCCTCTTTTTTAATGTAAGCATTGGGGACTATAAATTTTCCTCTCAGCACTGTCTTTGCAGTGTTCCATAGGTTTTGATATGTTGTGTTCTCATTTTCATTTGTCTCAAGATTTTGCTGAATTCTCTTGCAATTTATTCTTTGATCCACTGATTATCTAAGAGTGTGTCCTTTTATCTCCATATATTTATGAATTTTCTCTTTTCTGTCCATTATGATCAGAGAAATGGTTTTGTATAATTTCAGTCTTATTAAATTTATTAGAACCCATCTTGTGATCCAATATATGTTCTACACTGAAGAAGGATCCAAGAGTGCTTGAAAAGAATGTATATCCTGCTGTTTTGGGGTGCAATGTTCTATAGATGTCTGTTAGGTCTAGTTCATTTATCATATTATTCAAGCTTTCTGTTTCTTTATTTATGGTCTGTCCAGATGTTCTATCCAATACTGAGAGTGGTGTATTGAAGTCTTCAACTATTATTGTAGAGACATCTGTTTCTCCCTTCAGTTTTGCCAGTGTGCCTCATGTACCTTGGGGCACCCAGGTTAGGTGCATAAATATTTATTATAGTTATTTCTTCTTGGTTAATTGCCCCTTTTATTAATATATAATGACCTTCTTCATCTCTTGTAACAGTTTTGCATTTAAAATCTATTTGTCCACTATTAGTTTCACTACTCCAGCTCTTTTTTGATTACTATTTGTGTGGAATATCTTTATCCAAACTTTCACTTTCAACCTGGTTGTGTCCTTACATCTAAGGTCAGTCTCTTGTAGACAGCATATAGATGGCTCATATTTTTTATTCAATCTATCAGTCTATGTCTTTTGATTGAGGAGTTCAAGCCATTAACATTCAATGTTATTACTGTAAAGACATTACTTACTTCATTCAGTTTATCTTTTGGCTTTCCATTGTCATATCTTACTGTTGCCTCTCTTTTTTACCCTTTCATTTACCCTTCCTAGTAATCTTCATTTCTACTCTCTTCTTCAAATCCCTCATCTTTGCTTTTTCCTTTCAGGCTGCAGCATTCCCTTTAGTATCTCTTGTAATTCTGGTCTTTTGGTAGCATGCTTTCTCAGTTTTTGCTTGTCGGTGAACACCTTAAACTCATCCTCATTTATGAGGACAGTTTTTCTGGATACAGAATTCTTGGCTGGCAATTTTTCTCTTTCAGTGCCTTAAATACATCATACCGCTTTCTCCTCTTCTCCATGGTTTCTGATGAGAGTTCAGCACTTAATCTTATAGAGGTCCTCTTGTATGTGATGCTTTGCTTTTCTCTTGCTGCTTTCAGAATCCACTCTTTATCTCTGATATTTGTGATTCTGAATAGTAGGTATCTCAGAGTAGGTCTATTCAGATTTATTCTATTTGGGGTGTATTATCCTTCTTGGATATTAATATTTATGTCTTTCATAAGGGTTGGGAAGTTTTTGGTCACTATTTCCTCAAATATTCTTTCTGCCCCTTTTCTGGTCTCTTCTTCTGGGACACTGATAATGCATATGTTTGTACATTTCACATCATCATCCAATTCCCTGAGAACTTCTTCTATTTTTTCCTTTCTCTTCTCTTCCTGTTCTGTCTTTTCCAAGTCAGATGTTCTCCTGAATATCACAAAATCTGTCTTTGAGCAATTCAAATCTGCTGTTATGTGCCTCTAATGTATTTTTATCTCACCCATTATATCTTTCTTTCCCTTAAGCTCTGTTACTTTTCTTTGCAGGCTTTCAAATTTTTCTTTACACTCATCCAGTGTCTTCTTAATATCCTTTATCTCTTTTTTGTTGTTGTTGTTATTTGTTTTTTTATTTTCTTCTTCCTTTATCTCTTTACTTGTCTTTTCCTTCAATTATTTAAATGATTTAGGAGATTTGTGTAATTATTGTTGATTAGTTGTCTTAAATCCTATATCTTGTCAGGATATTTGGTTTGTTCCTTTGGCTGGGCCATCTCTTCCTGTTTCCTAGTATGGCTTGTAATTTTTTGCTGATGTCTAGGCATCTAAATATGTTGGTGAATTTAATCTAATGGTCATTTTCTCTCTTTTGCCTAGTGGGTTTTTTCCATGGTTCTTCTTTAATTTTTGATTCGATTTATTCTGAGTCTGTAAAATTGCCCAGCTCAAATTATCAAAATTGGACTAGGGACTCACTAATGGGGCACAGATTTTCTCTCAGGAGTTGGGACTAAAGAGAGACCTAAAAGCAGTTTTTCTCATTGCAGTTTTCTGGCTGGCCAGCAGAAGGAAATCATTGGCGAACCTTTCCATGGAGCTGTTTCTTTCAACTTCTGCTTGCCCATGTTTCTGGTCTGGCCAGAGCCAAGATTCAAAGTGGG
Source organism: Cabassous unicinctus (assembly GCA_029593785.1). Lineage (NCBI taxonomy): Eukaryota > Metazoa > Chordata > Mammalia > Cingulata > Chlamyphoridae > Cabassous > Cabassous unicinctus. Next base: position 19,164 of record JAQZBX010005446.1, read on the forward strand.
CTCTGCTGGCTATATTCACTGAAGAGAAACCATTCTGCTCACCAATCCACTCTCCCCCTTCCCTTGTAATAGCTGACAAAGAGGAATATGTCTGTTCCCCTTTCAGTTGGCTGCAGTGAGCCAGGGGTTTTATCCAGGCTTAAAGTGTTGAGGGTGGGGCTTGTGTGCCCTTCCTGGCACCTTGGGGGTTTAGTAACTCACATTTGTTGTTTCAGGTTCTTCATCTTTCTGTTCTTCACTCTCCTGGGGTTTGTGCAGCATTTCCTGGTCTGCTGACTCCCAAAGCAGATCCCTTGGACAGCTTTTTGTGCTTTCCCCATTGTTTTTGTGAAAGAGTTGAGCCCTGCCTGCCTACTCTGACACCATCTTCCCAGAATTCCAGAACCTTGTACATTTTAAGCCTTAACTTCCCATTCCTTATCCCCACCTTATCCCATGGAAACCTATATTCTTGATTCTGACTCTGTGAGTTTGCTTATTCTAATTTTTTCAAATCTATGAGATCTTATGACATTTGTCCTTTTGTGTCTGCCTTAAATCATTCAACATGATGTCTTCAAAGTTCATCCATGTTGCCATATGTATAAGAACTTCATTCCTATTTATGGCCCAATAATATCTCATTGTATATTTATACCACATTTTATTTCTTCATTCATCAGTTGATGGACATTTGGTTTACTTCTGTATCTTGGCAATTGTCTATGGTGCCACTATGACAGTGTGCAAATATCTGTTTGACTCCTTGCTTTCAATTCTTTTGGGTACATACCTAGTGGTAGGATTGCATATGGTATTTCTCTATTTAACTTTCTGAGGAACTGCCAAACTGTCTTCCACAGCAGATGCACAATTTTACATTCCTACCAGCAATGAATAACTGCTCATATTTCTCCACATCCTCTCCAACACTTGTTATTTTTTTGTTTATTTAATAGCAGCGATTCTAATGGGTGTGAAATGGTATCTCATTGTGGGTTTTGATCTGCATTTGCCTGATGGCTAATGATATTGGGCATTTTTTCAAGTGCTTTCTGGCCATTTGTATATCTTCTTTGGAGAGATGTCTATTCAAGTCTTTTGCCTACTTTTTAATTGTGTTGTATTTTGTTTTGTTGTAAGGTTGAAGGATTTCTTTACATATATTTGGTATTAATATTTTATTGGATATCTGGTTTCCAAATATTTTCTCCCATTGTGTAGGTTGTCTTTTTTACTTTTGTGATAAAGTCTTGAGGAAAAAATTTTTTTAATTTTGATGAGGTCCCATTTATTTATTTTTCATTTTGTTGCTTGGGCTGTAGGTATAACGTCTAAGAAACCATTGCTTAACACATGGCTCTGAAGATGTTTCCTTATGTTTCCTTCTAAGAATTTGACAGTTCTAGCTCTTCTATTTAGGTCTTTGATCCATTCTGAGTTGATTTTTGCATATGGTGTGGGTAGTGGTCCTCTTCCTTTTTTTTGCAAATGTAGATACATTTTTTCTCAGCACCATTTGTTGAAGAGACTATTGTTTCCTAATAAAGTGGTCTCTGCCACCTTCTCAAAAATCAATGGACCATTAATGTGAGAGTCACAGATACATTTTAATGAATGCCTCACTAAAATGGAAGGCCCCTAATTTGTTTGTGGCAAGGGAAGATTTTTTTAGACAAAAAATGTTACATGATCTAATTTCTGTGAAACCCTCCATGTTTCATATACTGTACTAGAGCCCATGAATAAAATGTTAATAATAACAATGCCCAGGGAAAGCTAGTTGAACACAGTGGACTCCCTGAGTTTAGGAGATGTTACTGAGAATCTGGGGAGATGAAGGAGGCTAGAATGTGCAGGACAAAATAACAGAGAAGAGATACAGAGAAAGTGCTCCAGAAATCTGCAGAAGGATCGATCCCCTTGAGTACCCATCTGAGTACTGATTACCACATACATGTAATGAAACTATTCAAAGCCAAGAAAAGAACAACCTGAAAGGATTGGAGGAAGCAGAACCCAACAGTTACACAGGACAGGAAGTACCTATTCCTACCAGTCAAGCTGAAAAACCTCATAATTCATGAGGTAATGGGTAAATAGTCTTGGAATAAATAGCCTAAACTAAATGGACCTCTGGTTCTGCCTATCAAATCTTAAAAGCAAGACCCTAAGGGAACAAACTGTTCCCAAGTAACTTAACTGCATGCCATAATAACACTCAAGAAAATTTATAGGAATACAAAAGTATACAGCACTAAAAAGGTAAAATTCACAATGTCTGCATCTGATAAAAATTTCCAGGTATAAAAGAAGCAGGAAAATATGATCCAAAATGAAGAGAAAAATGAGTCAATCAAAAGTAACCCATAAACTCACAGAGGTTAGAATCACCAAAATAGGACATTTAAACAGTTATTACAATTGTATTGCCTGTGTTCAATATCTAGGAGGAAAAAAATAAACAAGTTAAGTACAGGTATGGAAGACAAAAAAGGGCCCAAATCAAAGTTCTAGGGATGGAAAGTATAATGGATGAGATGAAAAATGCACTGGATGGAATAATGACAGATTACACATAGCAGAAAGAAAAAATAGTGAGCTTGACGGAGACACACACAAAAAGAATATATTAAATGACTGCATTCATATTGAGTTCTAGAAAATGCAAAGACACACAAAAAAGAATATATTGAATGACTGCATTTATATTAAGTTCCTGAAAATGCAAAGTAATTTACAGTAACAGAAAGCATATCAATGGTTGACCAGGGATATGAGTTAGGAGGGTCAGGCAAGGGTGGGAGGGAGATATGGCAAAAGGGCACCAGGAATCTTTGGGGAATAATAGATATGATCATTAACTTGATAGAGAGCATGATTTAATGGATGTATACATATGTCAAATTTATCAACTTCTATAATTTATATATGCAGTTTATTGTATGCCAATTTTACCTCTTGCTTAAAAAAGAATAAAATAATAAAGAAAAATTCTTGTTTTCCATGTGCTCACAGCTAAATATGACAAGCGGACTCTTAGACAATCTCAGTTATAGGTGGCAAATCATAGCACAGTTACTGGGGAGGGCAGGGAGAGTACTGCTTGAAACGTCCAAGAAGGGTTTCTGTGGGAAACTTGGGAAATGAGTGGATGCAGCCATATCTTTATAAATGACTTCTCAAGTCTCAATAAAACCTTCTCAAGTCCTCAAATCTAAAATTGTTTTGAATTTCAAAGAAATGCTTCTGAAAACCCACCTTCTCTTCTTTCTGGTACATCTTCACACTAAACCCCTCCCATTTTCAAACCCCTTTTCAACACACTTTCTTCTTTGGAATTAATCACCTAACAGAGTACATCAATAAGATTTTTTAAGTTAATAACTGACTTCAAAAAAAACATAAAAATAAAAATAAAATATCTCACGTCAATCCAACATTTTAATAAAGGAAAAAAATACCTTCAGAGTGCTTTTTTTTTTTTTCCAGAAAGGAAGGATCATGAGAATAAGTGCATTTGCAACAGGAATATTGGTTTATTTTGCAACAGGAATGGTGGACTTATATCGTCATTGCTCTGGAAAACAAGAGTATGTCTGCAACCTGCTAATTTGGACCACAGAAAAACTGACAAGTACAATGACAGGTGAGAGCATATTCTAGTAGGTAGTGTATACCAAGAGGGGGGGGGGAATTTATCTGGGAAGTCAAAAGGTGAGATTCTCTTCTTGATTTTCCCAAAATCTTATCTGTATTCACTTCTTCTCTGGGACTTATTCAAAAGAGTCCCACCCCAGAGAAAGAAACCCGTTATAGCCACATTCAAATTTATTGAAAAAATCTATTTGTTAAACATGTATGCATAAAAAATCTCTATACTATATTGATTTCTAACCTGAAATAGGTTAAAGAGGTATGACAAAAAAACAATGCTATTTACAACTGTTTGCCTCTCCTATAAAAATATTGATGATAAAAGTGATTACTGTGTTAGTTTTAAATTTTTTAAATTATGAAAGCAATATATGTTTACCATATAGCATTAGGGAATATTTAGAAGTAGAACATAGAAAATAAAAATCAGCAAATAAAGTATAACCTAGAAATGATCTCTGTTAACCATTTTTATTAGAGTTTACAGGCTTACAGAAAAATCATGCAGAAAGTACCAGTTTCCACATACTCCCTCCTCACACACAAAGGTTTCCCTGCTAGAAACATTTTGCATTAGTGTGATACTGTTGTAAAAATTTAATGAAAACAATATTAAATTATGCTATCGACATTAGTCCACTGTTAATATTAGGATTCACTCTTTGTTTTGTACAGTTCTATGTGGGTTTTTTCTTGTGTCTGGTAACTTACATACAACCTAAAATTTCCCTTTTAATACCTTTTCAGATAAACAATTAAGTGATGATAATTACATTTGAAGTTGTGTCTCCATCACCACTATCCATTGTCAACACTTTTCCATCACTTCAAACAGAAATTCTGTATCATTTAAATATTAACTCCCCATTCTCTACCACCACCCAAGCACCTAGCAACCTGTATTCTAGTTTCTGACTCTGAATTTGCTTATTCTAATTATTTCATACCAGTGAGATCAAACAATATTTGTTCTTTTGTGCCTGGCTTATTCCACTCAACATATCTTCAAGTTTCATACATGTTGCAGTATATGCATCATAACTTTATCCCTTTTTACAGCTGAATAATATCCCAGTGTGTGAACATACTACATATTGTTTCTCAATTCATCTGTTAATGCAGACATCGGTTGTTTCATATCTAGCAATTATGATTAATGCCACTATGAAAATTGGTGTGTACATATTTGTTTGATTCCCTGCTTTCAATTCCTTGGAGTATATGACTAGAAACAGGATTGCTGGGTCATATAGTAATTCTATACTTAACTTTCTGAGGAACCGCCAAACTGCCTTCCACAGTGGCTACACTATTTTACATCCCCACCAAGAAGGAGCAAGTTTTCTTATTTTTCCGCATCTTCTCCAATGCTTGCTATTTTCCATTTTTTATTAGTAGCCATTGTAGCAGGTGTATCTCGTTGTGGTATTGATTTGCATTTCCCTAATGGCTAATGATGTTGAGCAACTTTTCATGTGCTCAATAGCCATTTCTATATGTCTCTGGAGAAATGTCTGTTGAAGTCTTTTGCCCATTTTTTAATTGAGTTGTTTGTCTTTCTGTTGTTAAATTGTAGGATTTATTCATACATTCTGTGTATTAAATCCTTATAGGATATGATGTGGTATCCACAATTTTCTCCCATTGTGTAGGTTGTCTTTTTACTTTCATGATGAAATCTTTTGATGCACCAAAGTTTTTAAATTTTAAAAAAAAATTTTAAGCAATTTATTGAAGTATATCATTCCTACATGAACATACACAAATAATAAGTGTTCAGTAAATATTGTGAACTTACAAAACAAACATGCAAATAATCATACAGGGATCCCACACATCACCCCACCACAAATACTTTGCATTGTTGTGAAATGTTAACAAATTATGAAAGAGCATGGTCAAAATATTACTACTAACTATAGTCTGTATCTTATTCCCCCACACTTTTTTTAAAGGATTTATTTATTTATTTATTTACTTTTATCCATTTTTACCCACCCACCCCCGCCACCGCCTATTTTTGCTCTTTTTGTATCTATTCACTGGGCAACTCTCTGTGTCCGTTTCCTGCCCTCTCTTTTCATCCTTCTTCTCCTGTCTTTGCTGGGATTTGATCTTTGGAAACTCCAATGTGGGAGAGAGGCATCCTACCTCCTGTGCCACTTTAGTTCCCGGTTTTTCGGCATGTCTTCTCTTGGCTCTCCCTTGTGTCACTCTCCTGTTAGGTAATCATCTTGCTGTGTGGCTCGGCGGGGCCTGATAGCACACCTGTGCATGGGGCCTGGGGGTGCACCCACGTGCAGGGCCTGGGGAGCTCACCTGCTTGTGGGGCCTGACAGCACACCTATGCACGGGGCCTGGTGGCCTGTGTGCTTTCTATATTTTTCTTTTTTATGTTTTTACCAGGAAGTCCCAGGGATCGAACCCAGGTCCCTCCATATGGGAGACAGATGCCCAACCATTTGAGCCACATCCGTCCCTGTGCTCTATCTCTTAAGGTTGACCAAAGATACCTAGAACTACAGTCATTTCCCATACAGGATGGTCATATAATAAATCAGTCTTAGTTTATCACCAGCATTCTAAAAGCCAGACCTAGGGAGAAAAACTAGGTCTGAGGACACGTGCACGGTTTCTAATATAGCGAATGTTTAGCCTACCCTGATTATCACAAAATCAGGACAGCAAGAATATTCACATCAAAGTTTTTGATATTTATGAAGTCCCATTTACCTGTTTTTTCTTTTGTTGCTCATGCTTTTAGTGTAAAGTTTAAGAAACCATTACTAACACAAGGTCCTAAAGATGCTTCCCTATGTTTTCTTCTAGGAGTTTTATAGTTTTGGTTCTTATATATAGGTCTTTGATCCATTTGTAGTTAATTTTTGTATATATGTGAGTTAGTAGCCTGCCTTCATTCTTTTGCATATGGATATTCAATTTTCCCTGCACCATTTGCTGAAGAAACAATTCTTTCTCCCACTGAGTTGATATGGCATTCTTATCACAAATCAATTGGCTATAGATGTGAGGGTTTATTTCTAAACTCTCAATTCTGTTCAGTTGGCCTATATGCTGTCCTTGTGCCAGTACCACATTGTTTTGATTACTGTAGCTTTGCAATAAATTTTAAAATTAGGACATGTGAGTCCTCTAACTTTATTCTTCTTTTTCAATATGATTTTGGCTATTCGGGACCCTTTACCCTTCCATATAAATTTGATGATTGGCTTTTCTATTTATGTAAAGAAAGCTGTTAGAATTTTGATTTGAATTGTATTGAATCTGTAAGAAAGCTTTGAGTATATTTGACTTCTTAATGGTATTTAGTCTTCCAACCCATAAAAATGGAGTGTTCTTCCATTTATTGAGGTCTTCTTTGATTTCTTTTAGCAATGCTTTGTAGTTTTCCATGTATATGTCCTTTACATCCTTCATTAAATTTGTTCTTAGATATTTGATTCTTTTAGTTGCTATTGTAAATGGAATTTTTTTTCTTGATTTCCTCTTTGGATTGTTAATTACTATTTATAGAAGCACCACTGATATTTGTGTGCTGATCTTCTATACTTCCACTTTGCTGAATTCATTTATTAGCTCTAGTAGCTTTGTTGTGGTTATTTCAGGATTCTCTATGTATATGACTGTTTTAGTTTGGAAAGCTCCTCAGCTAAATATCCAAGCTCATCACATTCAAATTCTGTCTTCCATCTAACATCAGAACACAATTTTGTCAAGTTCTTGGTCACTTTAAAACAAGGGTCTCCTTCTTCCAGTTTGCAATGACACACTCATAAATTCTGTCTAAAGCCTTATCAAAAGTATATTTCTATATAAGCAATCTAGGACTTTTCTACTAAGCACCTCACAATTCCTCCCAAATCTTCCCCTTACCCATTTTAAAAGCCCTTTTTAACATTTTTGATGTTTGCATAGTGGATTCCCCACTCTGGTACCAAATTTGGATGTAGTTTGGAAATATCCTCAGCTAAATATCCAAGATCATCACTTTCAAAATCTGCCTTTCATCTAACTTCAGAACACAATTTTGCCAACCACTTTAAAATAAGGAACACCTTCCTTCCTTTTTTTTTTTCAGGAAAAAGGGAGTAATAGTAAGGATTCTCTAGGGAAACAAAACTGAGAGGATATATCTGTAAATAATATGAAATTTTATATATTGTCTCATGTGACCTTAGGGATGAACAAGTCTAAATTCCATAGGGCAGGTTGCAAGCTAAGAACTCCAAGGAAGTTTTCCAATGACTTTTCCAGGAGAAGCTGACTGGCAGAAACAGAGATGCAAATTCTCTCTTTTGACTGCTTAAATCATCACTTCCCCATTTAAGGCCTTCAACTGATTGGATGAGATGTCTCTCATTGCTGACAGCAATCTCCTCAGTTGATTGTAGATGTAATCAGCCATGGATGCAATCAACCCACTGATGATTTAAGTCCACTAAATGTCCTCACAGTAACAATTAGGCCAGTGCTTGTGTGACCAAATAACTAGGCACCATTACCTGGCCAAGTTGACACATAAGCCTAACCACCACAATGACCATATGATCTGCAAAAAGGGAGAGTTCTACTTCTTCCCTTCCTGTTTGGATGCCTTTTATTTCTTTTTCTTGCCTAATTGCTATGAGTAGAACTTCTGGTACAATGTTGAACAACAGTTGTGACAGTGGGCATCTCTGTCTTGTTACTGACCTTAAGGGGAAAGCTTTCAATCTTTCACCATTGATTATGATGTTAGCTGTGGGTTTTTCATGTATGCCCTTTATCAAAGTTAAGAATGTTTCTTTCTAGTCCTAGTTTTCTGAGTGTTTTAATCAGAAGTGGGTGCTGAATATTGTAAATTCATTTGTAATTTTGTTAATGCCTTTTCTGCATCAATTGAGATAATCATGTGTATTTTTTCTTTTGTTCTATTAATGTGGCATAATTCTTTAATTTATTTTCATATGTTGAACTACCTTTGCACACCTGGGATAAATCCACTTGATCACAGTGTATTTTCTTTTTAATGTGCTGTTGGATTTGGTTTGTTAGTATTTTGTTGAGAATTTTTACCTCTATATTCATGAGAGATATTAGTCTGCAATTTTCTTTTCTTGTGATATTTTTCTTTTCTTGTGGTATCTTTCTTTGGCTTTGGTTTTAGGGTGATGCTGGCTTCACAGAATTAATTGAACAGTGTTCCTGCCTCTTCAATTTTTGGAAGAGTTTGAGCAGGATTGGTGTTAATTCTTCTTAGAATGTTTGGTAAAATTTATCACTGATGCCCTCTGGTCTTGGATGTTCTTTGTTGGGAGGTTTTTGATTATTAATTGGTCTATTGAGATCTTTTCTTCTTAGGTAGGTGTAGGTAGCTTGTGTGCTTCTAAAATTTGTCCATTTCATCTAAGTTATCTAATTTGTTGGCTTAGAATTATTCACAATATCTTCTTATATTCCTTTTCATTTCTGTGTGGTCAGTAGCAATGACTCCATTTTCATTTTTGAATTTAGTTATTTGCATCTACTCTCTTCTTTATCACTCTAGCTAAAGTTTTGCTGATTTTATTGATCTTTTTAAAGAATCGACATTTTATTTCATCAATACTCTCTATTGTTTTTTTCATTATCTATTTTATTTATAACTACATTAACGTTTCAAAAAAAATTCTATCTTTCTTTTCACTATGGGTTTCATTTGCTCTTCTTTTTTTAGATCCTTCAGTTGTGAGGTTAAGTCTGTGATTTGAGCACTTTCTTCTTTTGGAAGCTATAAATTTCTCTCTGAGTATTGCCTTCATAAGTTTGGGAATGTTTTGTTTTCATTTTCATTTGTCTCAAAATATTTCCTGATTTCTGTGGTGATTTCTTCTTTGAAGCAATGGTTGTTTAAGAATGTGTTATTTAACTTCCATATATTTGCTAATTTTCCAAGTCTCCCTCTCTTATTGATTTCTAGCTTCTTTCCATTAAGGTCTGAGAAGCTGTTTTGTATAATTTCAATCTTAAAATTATTGAGACTTGTTTTGTGACCTAATCTGTGGTCTATCCTGCAGAATGATCCATGTGCTCTTGAGAAGAATGTGTATTCTCATCTGTTTGAGTGCTGTGTTCTGTATGTGTCTGTTAGGTCTGGTTCAAGTTCTGCATCTCCTTATTGGTCTTCTGTCTAGTTGTTCTATCAATTGATGAAAGTGGTGATTGAAGTCTCCATATTATTGTAGGGGTGTCTATTTCTCACTTCAGCTTTGTCAATATTTACCTCATTTATTTTAGGGCACCATGGTTAGGTGCATAAGTGTTTATGATTGTTATTTTTTCTTAGTGGATTGACCCTTTTATTACTATACAATGTTCTTCCTTGTCTCTTATAACAGTTTTTTTAAATTTTTATTTTTTTATTTTTTAAAGAAGCTTTAGATTACATAAATGTTACATCAGAAATATAGGGGATTCCCATATACCCCTCTCCCTCCCCCTCCCACATTTTCCTCCATTAACAACATTTTTCATTAGTGTAGTATATTTGTTACTTGTAACAGTTTTTTGCTTAAAGTCTATTTTGTCGGATATTAGTATAGCTATCCCAGCTCTTTTGATTACTTTTTGCATGGAATATTTTTTTCCATTCTTTGCTTCCAGCCTCTCTGTGTCTTTTGGTCTAAGGTAAATCTCTTGTAAATAGCATATAGAGCAATCATACTTTTTTCCATTCTGCCAATATGTGTCTTTTAATTGGGAAGTTTAATCCATTTATATTCTGTATAATTACTGACAAGGCAGAACTTCAGCCATTTTGTCATTTGTTTCTTATACATCTTATGACTTATTTGTCCCTCTTTTCCTTTATTTCATCCTTCTTCTGTGTACAGTAGATCTTTTGTGATGTAATTGATTAATCCCATTCTCATTTCCATTTTTGTATATATTTTAAAGACTTTCTTTGTGGTTACTTTGGGGTTTGCATTAAACTACCTAGGTTTATAACTACTATTTCAAAAAGTAACAACTTAACTTCAATAGCATTCACAGTCTCTGCATCTATACCCTTTGATTTCCCTTCTTTATGTTGCTTTTGTCACAAAATACCTCTTTATATTTTGTGTGTCTATAACACGGAAATATGATTATTTCTTACTCAGTTGTATCTTAAATCTGGTAGGAAGTAGAGTATGTGGGCACATGCTGACTGCTAGGGTCCTGCTTTGGGACTACGTGGCCTTGGGTCCCCATACCTGGATGTGCATGGAACTTTTAAGTCATTACTATGGGAGGCTCTGTGGTCAGCAACCATGGCAAGAGGTGCCTGAGGCAAAGTCCTGCTGCGGTGTGTCTTTTAAACCATGTGGAAATGAGTGTGGAGGTGGGAGCTGACCTAGCAGGTCCATGCCACTCTCCTACCTGTTTTTATTTGGTGGCGGTAAGTTTTTTTCCTTCTCTTTAGTGTTTGTGGCATCTTTTTCCAGTCTCTCTTATCACCCAGAATTCCAAGTGAGTTAAGTCTGTTCGTTTATTTAGCTGTCCCTAAGGGTAAGGCTTCCTGGGATGTCTTATGCTGCCATCCTGATGACATCACTCCCCAACCTCTGTGACCAGTAACATTTGTTGCACACAAAAGTTATTTTTACAAAATTGGAACCATGTTTTATATATGAATATATATATTACGTTATTTTTTACTGAACAAAATACAATGAGCATTTTTGCAAATCATTTAAATGATTTTCAATGTGATTTTAGAAAACTACATAGAATTACATTATACAGATTTACCCAAATTTATTTTCTTGGTTCCCTGTTCTTGATCACTTATATTATTTCCAATTTTTCCAATGATTAAAAAATATTTTAAAATTAGCATCTTCTATATAAATCTTAGGGTGTATCTTGAATTGTTTTCTTAGGAAAAATTCCTAAAATGAAAATTACTGGATTATAACTCATTAATATGGTTAAGCCTCTTGTTACATATTTATAAACTGCTTCCCAGATAAGGTACACCATTTTAAACTCCCACCAATAGTGTATAAGGGCCTCTTGTGAGGCCCTCATCAACACTGGATATTAGTCTGCTTTCTTTTAAATATTTGACAATTTTCTGCTAGAAATGTGATATCATTTAACTGGCTTTTATTTGATTACTAATATATTTCTCTTTTATTTTGCCTTTTTCTTATTAATTTTAATAGCTCTTTACCTCTGATGTATATATCATAAAACTTTCCCAATTTGTTTTTCTATTTTAATTACCCTTTTTGTTAATTTTTTTGTTTATTGAAGTGTATCACTTATACATAAACATACATAAACAATAAGTATATAGCAATAGTTGTAACCTTACAAAACAAACATACATAACATCATACAGCATACTCATACCTCACCCTATCACAAATACCTTGCATTGTTATGAAATGTTTTTAACTAATGATTAAAGAGCATCCTCAAAATATTACTACTAACCAAAATATTTTCCCCCAACCCACCCTATTATTATTATTATATCATTTATAAATGAACATATATAAACAATAATTATAGAGTAAAAGTTGTGAACTTACAAAACAAACATTCATAACATCATACAGGGGTCCCATACATCAACCCTCCACCAACACCTTGCATTTTTGTGAGACATTTGTTACAAGTTATGACAGAATATTGTCAAACTATTACTGCTGATTATATTCCTTATCTTACATTTGGTGTATTTTCCCCCAACCCACCCTATTATCATTTTTTAAATGTATCTTTATGGCCGAAGTTGTAAACTTACAAAACAATCGTGCACATGTGCAGAATTCCCAAACAACACTCCTCTATCAACACACCACACCATGGTGGAACATTTGCCACAGATTATGAGATAATATCATCTGACCATTACCAGGTTCATAGCGTACATTTGGCACACACTCTCCATACTGCCCCATTATCAACACAGTACATCTTTGGCATAGACGCAAGAATATTACATTATTACTGTTAACCACACTCCATAGTATATTTTTCCCATGCTTCTCCACATTCCCACCACCCTGCAACAGTGATTTACATCTGCTCGAACTCACAAAAGGCATTCTTGCATCTGTACCATTAGTCACAATTCTCATCTACTTCTGGTTTAACTGTGCTATTCAGTCCCTAGATTATTCTCTAACTTTCTGTCAATTGGCATTTATATCCTAAACTACCATTTTCAGCCACATCCCCATTTATAAACCAGCTGTTACTATTATGTGTTACCATCAACGCTGTACATTTCCACACGTTTACAGTAAAGCTAATTAAAACTTCTACATACAATATCAGTAGTCCATTTCAGTCTGCGTCTTATCTCCTTTAAGAATCCACCACCTACCACTAGGTCTTGAAGATATTTTCCTACATTTTCTTCTAGATTTATAGTTCTTGCTTTCATATTTAGGTTTTTTTTATTCATTTTGAGTTAAGTTTTGTATAAGGTGTGAGATAGGGGTCATCTTTCCTTCTTTTGGCTATGGATATCCAGTTTTCTCAGCACTATTTGTTGGATAGACTGCTCTGCCTGAGTTTGGTGGGTTTGACAGGCTAGTCAAAAATCACTTGACCATAGATGTGAGGGTCTGTTTCTGAACCATCAATTCGGTTCTATTGGTCTATGTGTCTGTCTTTATGCCAGTACTGTGTTGTTTTTACCACTGTAGTTTGGTAATATGATTTAAAGTTCAGAAATGAGAGTCCTGCAACTTTGCTTTTACTTTTTAAGATGATTCTGGCTATTCAGGACCCTTACCCTTCCAAATAGATTTGATAATCCTGTTTTTCATTTATTTAAAAAATGCTGATGGAATTTTTTATTGGGATTGCATTGAATCTGTATATCAATATGAGTAGAATTGACATCTTAATGATATTTAGTCTTCCAATCTGTGAGCATGGAATGTTCTTCCAATTATTTAGGACTTTTTAAAATTTCTTTTAACAATTAGTTATAGTTTTCTGAATACAAGTGCTTTACATCTTTGGTTAAATTTATTCCTAAATATTTGGGTTTTATCTGTCATATTTTATTTTCACCACTCTTTTGACACTTTTAATTATTTTTATTGATATAATCTTCATTTCTAGACTCTCTTCCAGTCCTTTCTCTCCTGTCTTTTCTTTTCAAGCTGTAACACATCCTTTAGTATTTCCTGCAACACGGGTCTCTTGGTTACAACCTCTCTCAGTTTCTGTTTATCTGTGAATATTCTAAACTCACCCTCATTTTGGAAAGACAATCTTGCCAGATATAAGATCCTTGGCTGGAAGTTTTCTCTTGCAGTACCTTAAATATATCATACCACTGTCTTCTTGCCTCCATGGTTTCTGGTGAGAAATCAGCACTTAATCTTATTGGGTATCCCTTATATGTTATGCATTGCTTTTCTCTTGCTGCTCTCAGAATTCTCTGTCTTTGGCATTTGACATTCTGATTAAGATGTGTCTTGGAGTTGGCCTATTTGGATTTTTTTGGATTGGAGTATATCATGCTTCTTGGACATGGATAGCCATGTCCTTCAATAGGGTTGGGAAATTTTCTACCATTATTTATTCAAATATTCCTTCTGCCCCTTTTCCTTTCTCTTCTTCTGGGACACCAATGGCATGTATGTTTGCACATCTCTTGCTGTCATTTAGTGCCCTGAGTACTTGTTCAAGTTTTTCCAATCTTTTCTTCATCTGTTCTTTTGTATGTTCACTTTCAGAGACCAATTCTTCAAGCTCACCAATCCTTTCTTCTGCCTCCTCAAATCTGCTATTACATCATTCCAGTGTATTTTTAATTTCATTTATTGCACCTTTCATTCCCATAAGATCAGCTATTTTTCTATGTATGCTTTCAAATTCTTCTTTGTGCTCATCCAATGTCTTCTTAATATCCTTAATATCTTTAGCCATCTCATTGAATTTATTAAGGAGATTTGTTTGAACATCTATGATTAGTTGTCTCAACTCCTTTATATCATCTGGAGGCTTATCTTGTCCCTTTAACTGGGCCATATCTTCCTGTTTCTTGGTGTGGATTGTAATTTTTTGTTGGTGTCTTGGCATCTGACTTACTAGAGTATTTATTCTGGGTGCATTTTTCTCTTTAGTTTATGGCTCGCTGCCCTTTCTCTCTTGTTGGCTGTATAGTAGGAGCCAAGGATGTAGTTGGGGCTGTAAGCTGTGGAAGCTCAAGCTGCCCTCAGTGCCCCAAGGACTGATGAAGCTTATCCCAAATTTCTCCTTTGCCAGGGGTAGGGACAGAGCCACAGCTGTGTGGAATAATCCAAGTCATGCAGACCTAGACTGTAGTTGCCCAGAGAGACTGATGAAGCTTCACACCCCTTTTTCCCCTGCCTGGGGAGGGATGGAGCTGCAGGTGTGGGCAGCAATCTATGCAGTGCAGGTCCAAGATGACCTCAGTTGCCCCAGTAGACTTCCGATTATTCAGTCTGTGTCAGCCAAATGTACCTGCAGTCACCTGGATAGGCTGTTGCAGGGCCCACCAGCTTCCTCCCTGCTTGAGGTGGGGCTGAAGCCGAGGTTAAGGCTGCAGGATAATCTGGATGAAAGAAATCGGTCTCTACCATCAGATGATTTTCAGTCAACCCGGCTTCCCCTCATGCTGGGGATGGAGTCACAATGGTGGCTACCAGCCTCCTTATGACTTGGACAGGTTCAATATTCAGCTGTTCTTAGGGTTATATTTTAGCCAGCCAAACTGACTAATCAATAACTGAAATCTGTGGCCAACCGTCTCTTCCTCCCTTGTTTTTGGGAAATGGGGGTTCCTATTCCTGCCACAGAATGCCTCCTGGGGTGGCTTGCGCTGCCAAAGTAGGATGATCACCGGCCTCCATGGCATGACCTATAATTTCCAAGAGGCACGCACAGCTACCCCCAGCTTCCTCCCTGTCCGAGGTGGGCCTGGGGCTTAGGCTAGAACTGCAATCTGATTTAGATGGAAAAAAGCCAGTCTCTACCAGCACTGTGATTTTCAGTCAGCCCCGCTTCCCCTCGTGTCAGGTGTGGAGGTAAGATGGCGGCTACCAGCCTCTTTCTGACTTGGGCAGGTTCAAACTTTAGCTCTTCTTAGGATTATACTTTAGCCCACCGAATTTACTAATGAGTAGCTGAAGTTGGTGCCCAACCGTCTTTTCCTCCCCCGTTTTGGGGAAGTGGAGCTTTCAATTCCAGCCCCGGAACAGCTCCCAATGCGGCTTGTGCCTCCAGTGGAGGATGGGCACTGACCTCCGTGGTGTGGAATGCTCTACTTACAAATCTTCTCTACAGATGGTCAGTTTCCTCATTCCATTCTTTCAAGGATGCTGCAGGATGCACTTCTGGTCTCCTGGAGCCCCCAAACAAATCCTTTAGTTAGCTCTGGGTGATTAGTAACTGCTCTGCAGCAGGAGCTGATTCTAGGAGCACCTTACTCTGCTGCCATCTTGCTGGTTGTCTCCTTAATTACCTTTTTTATTGAGCATAATATACATTCCACACAATTCATCCTTTGCAAGTGTATGGTTCCATGAAATTTGAGAAACAATAAACAGTTATGCAACTCCTACCAGAACTGAAATATACATTTCTATCATCCATAAAGTTCTACCTTGCTTCTTTGAACTCATTTCCTTTGGAAAATACTTAGGAGTAGTATTACTGAGTTTTAGCATAAGTGTATGCTTAATTTTCTAAGAAATTTTACAAGTGTTTTTCAAAATGTCTGTAACATTTTGCATTCCCACCAGCAATGTATTAGAGTTCCAGTTTCTCCATATCCTCATCAACACATTGTATTATCAGCATATTTAATATTAGCAATTCTAATGAGTATATAGAACATCTTGTTGTTTTAATTTGTATTTCTTTGATGAATTGTTTCCTGGTCTTAATGGTCATTCATATATCTTTTAGTTGAAGTGTATGTTGAAGTCTTTTTAACATTTATTTTTCTTGGACTGTCTTTTTATCTTGAGTTGTTAGAGTCCTTTATATAGTCTATATATAAATAAGATGTGTTTTACAAATATTTTCTTCTAGTTTATAGATAGTCTTTTAATTTTCTTAGCCATGTCTTTTGAAGAACAAACATTTTAATTTTTATAAAGTCCTATTTAGCATTTTAAATATTTTGTAGTTCATCCTTTGTGTGTCATATATAAGAAATCATCACATAACCTAAAGTCAGAAAGATATTCTTTTGTTTTCTTCTAGAAGTTTTACCTCTTTGTTCTTTAATCCATTTTGAGTTAATTTGGGTGTAAGATGTGAAGTAAGGTTTGAGATAATTTTTTTTGCATATGGATGCTTTAGTTATTTCAGCAAAGTATATTTGAGTATACTTTCTATATGGAAATTCTTCAGCACTTTTGTTGAAAATCAACTGACAATTTTTGTGTTAGTCTATTTTTTGGATTTCTATTCTGTTCCATTGATTTATATGTCTATCCTCATACCAAAACCATTTTATCTTGATTACTATAGCTTTATAATAAGTCACGAAATAAGATGGTCTGAATTCTTTTTTCAAAATTGTTTTGGCTGATTTTTCTAGGTCCTTTGAATTTCCATATACATTTTAAAATCAGCTTGACATTTTATTTTAAAAACTGCTGAGATTTACTTGGGATTGCTTTGATTCTATAGATTAATTTGGGGAACATTGACAGCTAAACAATATTTACTCTTCCAAACCATGAACACCATTTATCTCTCCATTTATTTAGGTCCTTAGTTTTTCTCAACAATGCTTTGTAGTTTTCAGTGAACAGATATTGTACATTTTTTAAGTTTATCCCTAAGTATTTTGCATGTTTCAATGCTCTTGTAAAAGATATTGTTATTTTGATATTTATTTTCAATTGTTTTTCCTACTAATTCTATTTTGACTTTGCATCCTGCAACTTATTAATTAGTTCTACTAGCTTTAGATTTCTTGACAATTTCTACAAGGAGATCTTGTCTACTGTGAATAAACACTGGTTTACTTCTTCTTTTCTTTTATTTATTCTCCTTGTCTTATACATTGACCAGGACCCCCAATATAATATTGTATAAAGGTGGTAAGTACAAACATCCTCACCTTTTTCCCCATCTTATGAGGAAAGGATTCTGTCTTTCGCTTAGTGTGATGTTAAGGTTAAGTTTCTCATAGATGTCATTTACCAAGTTGAGTCTGTTTGTTATTGTTATTGGATGTTGAATTTTTTTCAAATGATTTTTCTTCATTTAATGATATAATTATGTGATTTTAAAAATGTCTTTTGAGGAGTGTGTGTAGTTCAGTGGTTGAGTGCTGTTCATTGCATGTACGAGGTCCCAGGTTCAATCTCCAGCACCTCCTTTAAAAAATTCTGTTGATATGGTGAGTTACATTCATTTATTTTCAAATGTCAAACTAATCCTACCTTCCTGATATTAACCCTATTTGGTTGTGATGTATTATTCTTTTTATATATTTCTGTACTCAAGTTCTAATATTTTGTTAAAAATTTTTGTGCCTCTCTTCATGAGAAGTACTAGTCAATAATTTCTTTACTTCTAATATCCTTCACTAATTTTTGAATCAGGGTAATTCTAGTCTCATAAAAAATGATTTTAGAATGTTTCTTCTTCACTTATTTTCAGGTAAGGTTTGTATATAATTTGTGTTATTTCCTCCTTAACTTTTTGGTAGGTTTCACTAGTGACATCATCTGTGCCTAGGGTTTTCTTTGTGGGAAGAATTTTTGAATCATACTATATATATCCATTTCTTAATGTAGCCTAGATTTATTTTCACGTCAACAAATACAAGTCTACCTCATCTTCAGAAATGGTTGCATAGTGTTTGATTATTTAGGGTTAGTTGGGGCTCCATATGATAGAAAACCCCAAATAAAAGTGGTTTAAACAATGTAGAACTTTATGTTTGCCTCATGTTAAAAAAAAAGTCCAAATGTGGACAGGCCTACTCAGCTCCATGAAATCAGCAGGAATCCAATGTGCTTTCAGCTTATACTTCCAGCATCCCTAAAGTATGACCCTTATTCTTGCCATCAAAAAGTGACTACTAGAATTCAAGCCATATCATTCCATTAGTAAGATCAAGAGGAAAGGAGCAGAGGACCCATTGCTTGTTGGTCTTGTGAGAAGGTTTTCTGGGAGCTGCTACATGAGACTTCTGTTCAGATCTTTTGGCCCAAACTTAGAGACATGGCCATACCTAACTGCAAGGGAGGGTGAGAAGTGCAGTTTTTATTCTGGAAGGCCATTTGCCCTAATATGTTTTTTTTTTAGGAAAAAAGGGCAAGTGCATGTTAGAGTAGAGTACTATCCCATTATCTGGTTATGATATATTTTGTCTAGCTAAACCACTACAGTTGAATATTTGGGTTGTTTCATTTTTTTTTCTGTTTTAAACAATACTTTGATGACCATCCCACTCCATACATCTATACTAGCTGCCTATATCATTAAAATTTACAACATGTATAACCCTTGACCCAACATTTGTACATATAAGAATTTATACTAATTACTTTTTTAAAAATGAGAGAGTTTCAAACTATTCCCAAAGCAGAAAGAGGGTATTTCCATTCATAACTATAATTCATAACTATATCTTTCAAGGAATTCTGTCATCAGTTTGATCTGGTAGAGATGCTGGCTAATAATGACACCAATTTAAGATGTTATCTACTCTTGATCCTTCTCTTTTTCTTTTATATAGTTCAATTGATTGAAGTATGCTGCAAATTGAGACACGATTGAATCACGGGCTCAATCCATATGGGTATTCACATGTACATATTTACAACCGAAACTGTTCACGGGTGAAAAGGTTTGTTTAAATAATCATTGACACCTAGAGTATAGGTTACTAAGAGATAGTATGAGGGCTGAGAAGGAGTATTGATGCTTAATGTATATAGAATTTTTAAGTAGCTTGGCTGTAAAAGTGTGGAAATAGGTAGAGTTGATGGTAACACATTACAGTGAATATAACTAACACAGCCAGTTTATAAATGGGATTGTGTCTGAAAAGGGTAGTTTAGGGATGTAAATGTCAATTGAAAGAAAGATAGAGAATAATCTAGGGACTGAATAACATAGTGAATCCTGGAGGTGGATGAGGATTATGGTTAATACTACAAATACAAGAGTGTTCTATTAACTAGAAGAAATGTACATCACCATTACAAGGTGGTATGAATATAAACATGCATGGAGAAAACTATTAATGTAACTTATGGACTATAGTTAACAACAATATTGTAATATTCTTGCATCAATGTCAAAGAAGGTACTGTGCTAATAATAAGGGGGTATGGAAAATATACCAAATGTACACTATATATATAGTTAGTGGTGATAATCTGATGATGTTCTTTCATAATCTGTAACAAATGTTCCACAACAATGTAAGGTGTTAGTGGAGGGGTGTTGTATGGGCATTCTGCACATTATGCATGATTGTTTTGTAAGCTCACAACTTCTCTAGTAATATATATATATATAAAATCTTCGACAGTTATTTTTCTTCAAAATAAATTTTTTCCAGAAGCTATTGATTCCAATTATGTGCTCTTGCTTAAAATATTTTGGCAACTCAATTTGTGGAAGACACTCTTAACTCATCTCCATTGACAGCAATTAGTAATCCTCTGAAGATGGATCTGAATTGTGATAAAACCAAATGTCATTCAGAGTCAAAATTGGCAAAATAGAAAGAAAGATCAAACTAGGTAAGCCACTTTCTGTCAAAATGTGTGACTTTCTCACACAACGTATAAACTCACTTCAAATGGAATTCTATTATTATAGATATTAATAGATTTTAACTAGCATTGCCACAGATTGCCTAGAACTAAATAACATCTCATTAAAAAGAATTTATTTCTTTTGTGTTAAAGTGCATGTATTAGGAAGAGCACACTAGACCAAGAAAAAGTAAATTCCAGCTCTGACTGAATCTACCCACATAAACCTGGTATAAAGCATTTCATCCATCTGAGACACAGTTTCCCTAACGTAAAATAGTCTATTAGATTCAGTAATTCCCCAATCCAGATCCCCATCAGAATCCCTTTTGTATTGTGCGGGGCAGAGTGTAAACTATAATGTTTATATTTTATGTAACATTTACATAATCTAAAGTCTTTAAAAATTAAAAAATTAAAAATAAAGAATCCCTTTTGATATAGATATCTCGGCACCACCACTGCTGATTCTGATTCAATTACACTGAAGTAGGTATAAGTCTCAAGAATTTATGTTTTTAATGCTTTGTGCGCTTTTTTGTTTGTTTTCTTTTTTTAATTTTTTTAAAAAGAAGTTTTAGATTACATAAATGTTACATCAACAATATAGGGAATTCCCATATACCCCACCCTCTCCCTCTCCCACACTTTCCCACCTTAACAACATCTTTCATTAGTCTGGTACATTTGTTACAATTGAGGAACATACATTGAAGCACTGTTACTAACCATGGACTATAGTTTACATATGTTGTGTGCTTTTGATGTTTGTGGCAACAGGTCAGTGGACAAGCTTTGGAGACTATTGGAATATAGAATCTTTGGAGTCTTTTCTAATTCTAGAGTCCTATGATTCTGCAAAAGCACTGAAGAATGGTGATTCTACATCACTTCTAATCAGTTCCTAATGATCACAGTTGTTGCTGATTAGAATTAAAGGAAGATTCATTTCAAATTAAGAAATAATTATTGAAATAATGAAAATAAGAGTCCTTAATATCAAATAATTAGTGCTAGCAGCAACGAATAAAAAAGCATTTGATTGTTCCTGCTCTAAAATTCTTAGGAATATTGACAATTTTCCACTCATTCCTTTAGGGAAGTAAAAGAAAAAAAAGTTGAACTTATTCAGAATTCTATGTACTTTGCCCTTTAGAACTAGATGGTGTTGCTGAAAGTAATATGGATGCCAGCACATTACAATATATAAATATCAGAACCTGAATATAAATGTGCAGTGCATCTCTGGCCTTTGGGATATTAAAATTCTTGATGAGCCATGGACACACATTTTAAGTTAAAGGGTGGGGAGGCCTTTAAGTTATGTTATGAACCCACCAGGAAAGAACAAAGTCTTATTTGATGTTCGTATAGCACTCAGTGCATGTTGAAGTTCAATAGCCATTCAATAAGAACATTAATGATATATATGACCAAGAATTAAATAGTGCAGAAAACTAATAATTCAGTAGGGAACTAGTCATAACTTTAACACCATGCAGTATTTTATAAATATATTCATAAATCTTTTTGTATTTCTTAATTATTTTGTTTATATTTTATTTAACTTATTTAATAGATAAAATGAGTATTAATCTGTACTTTTATTTAAGTTTATATATTCAGCTCATATATCAACTCATTTATTCATACATTTGACAAACAGTTTTCAGTACCTACCATATGCAAAGCACTTCCCTGGCATATTAAAAAATAAATAAACAAATAACCTACCCTTTTCTTACAGATTGCCCCCACATCTTTTTTCTCTTCTATTTAACTCATCCCAAGTATTTCTACCATATGTATCACCCACCTTTTGCCTCACCAGCCATACTTTCATAGGCCTCAAAACCCCTCAGTCCCCAAGCTTTCAATCTCTTGACAGTAACCATCGTATTTCCATCTCTCTTCTCCAAAAGAGCTTCATTATCTCTTCCTACAGACCTGTCAGCTTTGGAATTCGAGCCAGTCCCTGTGAACATTAATCCTTTTCCTTGGTGCTGGGCTTCTCATGAACTAGCATTCTATCAGGAACAGTCTTATTTTCCCATCTTCTTCATTCCTTTTCTTTGCAACTCACCTTCCTGAGGAAAACTTCCTTATCTTGGAGAAGGAAATACAGACACACCCACACAGTGCCTTCTTCACTCTCACAGAATTAGAGAATCGTGTAGCCTTCACTTAGTGCTATAATGACATGGAATATCATTATTGCCTTGAGTGCCTACCTCATATTGTTATTATTGTGTTGAGTGCCTACCTCATATAGGGCATTGTCACAGCGCCTCAGGATATAAAGAGCTAAAATATAATCCCTAACAAAATAGGAGTTTACAATCTATTTAGGGAGATAAGGCAAGGGAAAGATACCAGTGCTAAGAACATAGGCTAAATTCAATTTAGTACCATAAATTCAAATGTGTAGTAGCATCTAAAAATACTCACTACAACTTAGATGCACTGGATTATGCACACACAGATACCTGCACTTTACTTTTCTTTAGCTGATTTCATTACTTTCTGGTGCTCCTACTTTCATTTATTAGCCATTTTTTTTTTTTTTTTAATTTACCTGCCTATTTAATGTAACTCAGTATTTTCTAGTTTACATCAGGAAAAGGCCGTTTGGGAGAGTAACTAGGGAGACATATGGGCTTTTTTTCTCCTTCTCCTTCCTTTTCCCCAACTCGCCTGCTGCAGTGTTCAAGGTTAGGTCAACTCTTCCCTGTAGGGGATAATACATAACAATTTATTCTGAGAGCTGAGTTATCTTCCTCACTGGTCAGGCTTCCACTTTGGCTCTTGATGACACTGCTGAGACTTGGACTCACCCATGTACTTCTGTCCTCCACCTTAGATGGTTACTTGAGACTTCTTGAAGTCCTTTCACCCTAAGGTGATGCCTTCATGGGCATACTGTCTCAACCTCGGTGTCATGAAGGAAATTACATGGGGAAATGACATCTTATACAGGTCTTGGGCAGCCAAGAGAGGGGTAAAGGGAGAGGGAAGAAAGGAGGGGAAAGCACACTGGGGAGAACTGAAGGGAGTTTAATTAAATTATTGTTGGAGCTGGAGGAAGAAAGTGGCAAGGCATGTGCTGGGGTCACATCATAAACAGCCTTGTATGCATTGATAAGTTTAGAACTTATCTTAAATGCCATGATTTTCAACAGGAAAGTCTGTTAATCTCCAGGGGCACAAGGGGAAATTAAAGTATACAGGCAGCAACTAAAGATTGTTGATGGGTGAGATTACAGACCAGAGGATGAGGTGACAGGTTCAGGGACATCCCCTTCTGCAGGAGAACAAAAGTGAGTCAGCTTTGCTTAGCATTGTATCACCACTACCTGAAACATAGAAGACATTTTTTTTCTTGAATGGATGAATGAATGAATGAATGAATGAATAAATGAAGAGTAATAAAATTCTATCAACATTCCTCGAAAGATGGCTCTGTTTATCAGGCTTTCCATGGGAAATTGAACTCTACTTCATTTCTAATATTTTTTAAAAATGTCACACCCTGAACTATTTCACCTTCTTTGAGTAAGGATGTGAATAGTTGAAGCAATAAGGACAAGCTTTATTCTGTTTGTAGTTTGAGTCTGTTGGGGGGCCCTTTGAATTGTTTGCCATCACTTAGCACACATAACCTGCTGAAGCCACTGCAGGATACAGTTGCCCAGATCAATGACTGCAACAACCCTCTTTCATCCTAAATTATGATTCTAACTTTGCAGCAAGTCAAGCTTCCCAAAATGAGAGGGTACAGAGAAGACCCTCCACTGCCAGACCATGTTATCTTTAGCATCATCAGTTTTCATGCTGAGGGATTTCAAGTTGAAA
This sequence comes from Cabassous unicinctus, assembly GCA_029593785.1. Classification (NCBI taxonomy): domain Eukaryota; kingdom Metazoa; phylum Chordata; class Mammalia; order Cingulata; family Chlamyphoridae; genus Cabassous; species Cabassous unicinctus. Next base: position 43,406 of record JAQZBX010005446.1, read on the forward strand.
CAACCGTATGTAACACTTCTGCCATTTTATTAACACAATGTACAGGGTCATCTACTTCATTTTAATCTATTTTGAGGCTTGAACAGTAAATTTCAAATATATATATAAACACCTAAGAAAATGTATGTTGAATCTCAGTATCATCATATACTCATTGAGGCATCTGAGTCATGGTAGTGAAGATTTAAATTATAGCCCTCCTCCCCCCCAAAACATGCAGTACTCCCTTTACCTCTGTGACCATGTGTCTGGTATTTTATAATCATTTCATTTTATTGTTGCAATATTATTGGAATAGCCTAACAGTAACTATTGTCAACTCTATTTCGCTGGTAAGGAAAACAAAGAAACAGCCTCTGAAAGCTTCAATAACCTATCTAAAGTCATTCTTTTGAAAAGCTAGACAGGACTATCTGACCCAAAAGTCTTTGGCCTGTCTGTAGCAGCCTCTCAACAAACTCCTGGGACCACTGCTTTGGCAGGTCCACTCTCCTAGAGAAGTCTTAAGTGGGCATTTATTGGTTATTTATTGTGTTACTTTGAGCCTCTGTGCCCAATGTTCTATTTTTTTTTTACAAAGATCTGAATATGAAAAATACTCCCAGAATAAGAGGAGATCTGCAGAGGAGTGGAACTAGAACATGGCTTCTCTTTCTTATGAGAGCAGTAGCAAGAATTTGGAGGTGCATTTGAGTACTGTACAATTCAGAACATTTTTTCTGGTGTTCAAGGTCTAACTTAAGTGGCAAATGTTGAGAAATTTGTTGTCTCTGTCTTATTGGACCTAAGTGATTCACAAAGGCACGTCAACCTTCTCCAGCATTTGTCAAGTTGTTGCTTTCTAAAAAAACCACTGATTTGCAGGGGTTGTCAATAAATAAACAAAACTGGATCAGATTTAAAGAAAGGGAAACAGGCAAAACAAAGCACAAAGCAAAATCTCTCCCTTTTCAAAGTTGAATTATAAAGTTCACTGAATGTTTTCTGCTGGGCTCAGAACTATTAAAATATCAAAAGCTATTAGATATGTGCGGACCAAGGATTCTCCAAATAAAATACCCCACAGGGCTTCCCTGTGCAGGAGGACTGATCTTTTACCCTTACAAAGTTTTCTGAGTGTAGGAATCTTGGGACATTCTCTCTTAGTTAGAGACTGTCTTAGTTTACCAGATCTGCCATGAAAATACCAGACAATGAGTTGGCTTAGCAAGAGGAATTTATGTCTCAGTTTTGGAGGCTGGAAGTCCAACCTCAAGGTATCACTAGGCCATGTTTTCTCTAAAATCTGTAGCATTCTGGTGGTGGCTCAATCTCTGCCACCATCACAAATGATCTATCTCTTTTTGTGTCCTCCTCTGGTTTCTATGTTTGTGTCCAATTTTCTTTGCATATAAGTATGTGAGTCATATTGGATTTAAGCTCACCCTCATTCAATTTGGCCACACCTTAGCTAATAACATATTCAAGGATCCTATTTACAAATGGGTTCACACCCACAGGTTAGGACTCAAATATGTCTTTTGTGGGCGGCAAGATTCAATTCCCAACAGAGACTGTATGTTTGTTCAGAATAAAACACTTAAACTGGATGGATAATTTATTAGAGAAAATAAAGTCTAGCCCATGCAGCCTGAAATGACTAAGAAACAGAACATCCATCAGGAACCAAAGCTTCCCACCCACCTCCCTCCCTCCCTCTCTTCCTTCCACCCTTCTTTTTCTTTGTTTCTTTTACACGTGGCCAAATAGAGTCATCTCAGACCTTGTTTTGAGTTAATTTCCAGTTCAGGGGTCCAGTAGACTCATTAGATTGCCCACAATCTATTTCTCAGTGCCTGGGAAAAGGGATCTGATTGGCCCAGTCCTGATCTGATCAACTGTGGGTAGATGGGCACAGTCATGACGGTCACTGCTGACTTCCTGGAAACTTTGGGAGCAGCTGCTCTGAGAAGAAGCTGGAGCATTACAGCTTTGGACATTACAGGACAGAGAGCCTGAAGGCCCTTCATTCTCCCAGCAGGCAGAGTGTATCAAGTTAATTCCCTTAGAAAATACATTCTGATTACAATATACCATAATTTATTTCTAATGCCCAGAGAGACTAGTTTCACCATCACATCTATCCGAATCTCTCTCCATCAACACACTACAGAAGGATTAATTTTGGTTTAGTCTTTCAAAAGATACACAATACTCTTCAATCCACTCCCACCACTATTTCCCCAGCCTCCCTTCCCGTCTGCCACCTCTCCTGAAGCACACATCAGAGATAACTGTAAACACGAAGAACATGTTATTGGTCTGATGGCAAGAAGGAAAATAATCCCTCCCTCTTGCTTTCTTCCAAAGGATGTTGTTGATAATGAATATGCTACTGTTTGTTGAGTACTTTGAGTTTCTGAGAAGGCAGGTACTGCATAAATACAAGGTATTATCCCTATTATTACCATGTTTGACATGTGGTTAGTAGTGGGAAAGTTCTTCTTTTACAGTCCTAGATGTAAAATGTTTCCTTCTTCTTTAAAGCTCTTCCAGAGGCTTTGAACAATGATACTAAAGTAACAATTCAAGGACATCACTGTGCCTAATGAATAACAGCACTCTTGATTAATGGCACTTGTTCAACATCACACTGACAGAAGTAAGAAGTATAAAAAAATAGAATTCCTACCTACTGTGATTTTTTTCCCCTATTACAAAAAAAAGCAGGCATCATCAGAGCCAGATTATTTTTTTAGAGCTGGATTTTTTTTATTACCTTTACGTCTATTCAACTGCTGTTGTATTTTTCATTCGACAAGTAGTATGCTTTTGTCTCATGCTGGTGCTTGCTATCAAAGTGCTATCACTCAAGAGATCTGCTGTAGGATTTGCTAAATATCTCCGCAATCAGCAAGCCTACTGCTGTCCTAGCACTAGGCCCGTGCCCGGAGTGAAAAAGAAACAGGGTGGGGGAGGGAAGGAGGTCAAGCATTGCTGAAAGGCACAGTCTGGTCACAGCTGACAAGAAACAGCCAGGTGCCAGGAATATCTATCACGAAACCATTGGTGAATTGCAAGTGACTAGAGGCATACTTCACAGTGCTGTATCAGAGTTTATGTATTTTACTAACCTTATTTCATTGGGCTGAAGCTATACAGTTTTATGAGTCCCCCAATCCTATACTCGTTGGAAATAAATTCCTTTTAGGCTATATATCAGAAAGTGACATTGGCTGTTGGCCCATCTCTCTGGGCAAATGCACTGCCTGTATTTCTTCTTTTTCTTTCTTGGCTTGAGGGTAGGATACAGGGGCGTGGAGGTGGGATGTTTCTGTATGACATGCCAGGAAGGAAAAAGCTTGCAGTTCAAGGTGAGGCAGGCAGGGCAACCCGAATGCCAGCCCTAGCCTCTTGTTACATCCCTGTTTTGCAAATTGTTCAATCCGCTGGTGATTTGAATGGTTAGCACTATTGCCAGCTATCTCTGCACTCCAGCTTTTCTCTTTCCTGGAAGGAACATCTGGGACACAGACTTTACAAACAGTAATAATAACCCTACTTAGCTTCCACATTTTTGCAGTTGTTATTATGCCATCATGGTAAATGACCATAATTGACCCCAACAATGAAATGTTGCCAACATCCACATGAATAGCAACTGCACTCGCACAGGCTAGCAGACATGTGCTTTGCAAGTAAAAATTTTGCTGAATAGCTGAAATCACGGGTTTGCTTGGGGACTTGAGTATTTCTGGATTATAAAAGAAAAAGATTTGTTTCTGAAACTGAAGAGAGCTGCATATAGGAACCTAAACAGGAGGTCAGGGGTAAGTAAGTGTTAAAGAGAGATTTCCAGGATTTACTGGAGCCCTGGGGCTGATGTAGATGCAGACTGATGAGTCATGAGACTCTTCACCTCAGCACGTAGGTCTTGTAATACTATTTTCCATCTGAAGGACACAACACACACACACATGCATACACACTCACACATGCAAAATTCCACCACCACCACCACCACCAACCCAAAATTTACATTGATCTTTCCTGACCTTCTTCTTCAAAATTGGTATGCAACAAGGATTTATCAAGATAGTGAAAAAAGAAGCGACAGTGCTAAAACACATATTCATTCTCTGCCTTTGTGTATTTTAATATTGTGCTGAGGTTGCAATTTCAGTTAAATTATTCTTGACAATTTTAGGCTGATTTGGTTCAGAAACCAGGATCATTCCAAGATGATTGTTTCAATAAATGAATGAATGAGTGAATAAATTAATGAAATCTGTCTATCTGCTCCTATTTCCTAAAAAACCCATTCTATCTCATACTAGGTATGATGCCCTAATAGTAAACACAACCCAACACAGAAAGAAGGAACCTTGAAATGAGCCTTATATAAATTTATGTAATCTAAAAAAACCTTGTCTGGTTGAATCATTGTCATCCATATCTACTTAAAATTGCTCACACAGAATTTTAAAACCTGCCCCCAAATCTTCTCTTAATTCCTTCTCATGTTCCAGAAAGGAGCTTCTCTTCAATTCTGCTCCTCTACTTAACATGAGCTGCTTTGGGAGACAGCAACTAGCAGTTTCACATCATTGTTGCTGTTGAAATTAAGGCAGATCATGACATTTCCTATAATAAACAAAAAATAATGGAAACTATTCAACTCTACCTATAGAGAAGTTGAGAAAGAATCTTACCTGGATAGTCTTTAGCATTTTAGATCAATTGTCTAGAAGAGGAAGTTTCCTGTGGTTTCCTGTAGCATGAAGAGTCGTCTCCCCAAGAATGACCTAGGATAACCACAGGACAGGACACAATTGCCTTTGGCCCCCATCCTGATAACTCTCCTATCTCCCGATTCTCCAATTGACCCTCAGCTCCAGTTGATCAGTGGCTCCTCAGCACAGCCAAAGCCCATGGTTTCTCCCCCATGCCTCACCCTAACCAGATTTGTTCCCTCTTAGTCTTATTCTCTCAACCCAGTCAAAATTCCCTATTACACCAGTGTGGCTAGGCTAGATGTTGAAAGAAACTTATCAGATTCATGCTTTTAACAAAAAATACTGGGTATGAATAACTTTAATTCTCCTAATGAATATTTTTCAGTTTTTGAAAGAACTGTACTTATCCAAACTAATCTCTTTATTGTTAAATGGGCACTCAAGAGATGTTTTGTACAAGGAGGACTCTTTGTCTATCGGACTGTCCCCTGATTCTACTCTGGCATGCTAAAAGCCAGCAACTGGATACCTTATTTCTGAAAAGTTCCCTGACTTGGATTTGGATTTCAAAGCCCAAATTAAAGTGTCTTAACTTTCCTCTTAACAGATAGATTTATGCTAAGGTTACTTCAAAACAAACAAACAAAAAACTGAGACCAAAAGAAGAGGCACATATTTTCTGAACCATGTTTCTTGTTGCTCTCTTTCCCTCTTATCTTTATTAGAACAGAAGGGAGATAGGAAGGGAGAGGCCAAAGGGCAGACAACCACTCTCTGGTTTGACCAGTAGTTCTCATTTAATAACCAGCTTACTACATTATTCAAATGTACAAAGAAAATTAAGATTTTCATTTTTTTATTCTTAAGAGATGCCTATTAAACCCAGATGACTATCTTATTTTTGAAATACGTGGTCATTTACTATAATTGACTTCATCTTCTTGAACACCCACCCTACAGATTATCATTATCTTTCATTTCAAAATGGTCTATTTGGTGGTACATGTTTATTCTTTCAGAGTTTTTCTCTTTGCCTCCAATTGTCCCCAGGTAGGATTGGGGTATATGGAGAGGTAGGTTTCGTGCCTTTGTATGGGGGTTGGGAAGGAGAGAGAAAGAAATGGATCTACAATCACGGGCCCATGCACTGTACTCTGGATTTTGGAAAGATTCTTTTGAGGGGTGGCTGATTCAGGCTGGTATGGTCTAGTTTGCAGGGACCTTTTTAACACCAGATGTGGTACATGGTACATGTTCTCATAGCTGATGTTTATGGTCCTATCCATTTGCTTCTGGTCACATATGCATATACCCTACCCTTTGTGACCTCTTCTTTCAAGCCCCAGGATCCTGCTGGTTCAGTGGATTATCTCAGACCTTCTCTTTTCCCTTACCAGGGCTTATGTGTACTTCTGAATTACCTACACAATATGTATACCCATAGAAAACATGGAGAGTTACCTCATGTCTAATTGAATAAACAGGCCTTGGATATGGTTCTGGGATAAATGTTTGGTTTCTCCTAGGAGCTTGCTTCCTCCCCTTGGCTAGTTCTAGGAAATGAGGCCACTGGTACAAACAGTCTAAGATTCCTTAGTTTCTGGATGTTTCTACCTCCTTGCCCTCCTTCAATGTTATCCCCCAAATTTGTCCTGGAATGGGAAGCTGGATCATGTGTCCCACTGCATGTTTGCATTTCTCACTTTTGTAGCCTTTCTAATTTCCCCTGAATTGCAAGGGCTGGATTTTCATCATGTCAAAATCATGGCACATGGTAAAGCTCAATGAATTTTAAAAATCCTTTTTTTTTTTTTCTTTCCCAAGAGTTTTTTGACTTCTAAGATTGTTTTCTCACTAAGTGCTCAAAAATTCTATTTTGGTAGCAAAAAGCTGAATGTTGGCTCTCTATTTCCCTTCACATTCTGGTTATATCATGCCTAATCTTTTTTAGGTAAAAATTGGTATTCTGGGTGACTAGAAGAAATGTCCTAAATATGGAAATGCAAAAGAGGAAAGAATGCAGTAATATTTTAAAACAACATTATCCCTGTTATATATCCTTAATATTTCTAGCTAATGCATTTTCTCCTATCATCTTAGGTGGCTTTCAGGGGTGATGTCCTTACAAAATGATATGATGAATGAGAATTTTTCCCAAAACTTCTCTCAATTTTAGTTCCTGACTCAAATCTTAGAAGATTATTAGTAAGTGAACAAGTTGATACTTTTGTCTTGTCATCATTAGACTGTGAGTTCCCAAAATGCAGGGAATAAATCTTGTTTATTTTTTGAATCCTTAGGATCTAATATAAACATTAGCAAATGACCAATAAACATTGGTTGAAAGGAATCCAAATTTTATTAAGTGCTTCTTAAATTTGAAGTGAATGTTCTCCCTAGACTGAGAGTCAATTTTAGATAGTTTCTATTTCTATAGTGTTTAAAAAGTGATATTTTTAATTTTACTCTTGATACTCCTTAGATCATCTCATTTAGACTAGTGGTTTTAATACAATTTATACACTGATGATGATGCAAAAATTGTGCTCCAGCCCAGATCTCTTCCCTGAGCTCCAGACATAAATATCCAACTGGTAACTTGACCTCTCCACCTAGTTGTCCAGGACTGGGCAACTGACCAGCCCCTTCCACTCCTGTTCTTCCCACAGTCTCTTGTTTTTGTCCTTGAGTCCTGTTTCCCATACCCCAAATCCCAACCATCAGTAAAGCCTATCTCTTTATCTTCAAATTATATTCAAAATCCAACCACTGGAATCTTATTGTCATCACCACCACTATCACCATCTCTCGCCTGGATTATTACAATTTCCTCCTAATTAGTCTCCTTGCTGTCACTCATGGAGTCTATTCTCAACTAAGCAATTGGATCATGTCCCTCTTCTCGACCCTGAAATGGAGTTCCTCCTTACTCAGAGAAAAAGTCCATGTCCTTACTAGTTGCCATTAGGCCCTAAATGAAATGGCTTCTTGTTACTTATGTGACTTTATCTCCTATTGCCTTGCCCCCTGCTTAATCCACTCCAGTCATACTGTACCCAGCAAACATGGTGCCAAGTCAGGGACTTGTACTTGCTGTCGCTTTTCCCTGGGATGATATTGCCCCAGATATCCAAATAGCAATGCCTTCTCCTCCTTCAGATTTCTGCAGATGTGTCCTTACCAATGAGGCTTTGGCTGACCACCTTAAAATAATACATTGCCCCCGGAACTCCCTATTCTCTTTTCCAGCTTTTTTTTTTCCAAAGCACTTATCACCATAAGAACATTATACTTTTACTTACCTATTTATTACCTATTTCCCCTCCCTGGAAAAAAAAAATCTACATTAGGGAAAATATATATTTTTTTGGGTGGGGGGAGGGGATATACTTTTTCTGTTTTATTCATAGCTGTATCTCCAGCACCTAGGACAATATTTGACACATGTAAGAACTCAATGAGATATTGTTGGATGAATGGATGGGTGGATGGATGGATAGTTTTCTAGATGGGACCATGGCAATATAGGGCACCATTATTCATTTTCTTTTTCTACCACCAAAGGAATTTCTGCAGATATTTTAAGCTAGAGTGGGAAGATTTTAAATAAACTTGCATCTCCTTATTCTTTGGGGATTAAGTTCCAGACCCTAAAGTTTCAGCAATGAACAAAATAAACATGATCTTTGCAATTAAGGAGCTTGCTTCTAGAAATATCTTCCAAGGTATTATAGGTTATCAGGATAAGATATAAATTGGGCCCTTAATTCAACTGCCCAGGTAGAGACATTTTCAACAATTCTCCAGAAAATGGGAATTGATAGAATAATACTGGTAATAATAATAACAGCTAACACTTATAGATCATTTAGTATGTGCCAGGCATTATTCTAAGCACTTATGTAAGTTCCCCAGCTAGAAACTACATTTTTTTTTGGACCTGGGTGTGGCTATGTTACTAGATTTGAGCCAATAAGATGTGAGTAGAAATGCTGTATATAAATTAAGATCATCTCCAACAAGAAGACAAGGTTTTTTTTTCTTAACTTTGGCTCTTCTTTCCATGAGTGGAGCTACATATGTGCCAGCAACTCAGCTTTATCTGTGTAGATAATGGTGGAGCAAGATGAAAGCACCCTGGTTCCTAAAAATGCTTGTGGAGCAGAACTAGCTCCCCATCATAAACTGGCCTGACAATTACACTAGAGGCAAATAAGCTTCTGTTTAGTTAAGATATTTAAGATTTTGTGGTCTCTTTAAGAACATAGTAATTACCCTAATTAATACATGCAGTTTTCTGAGGTGAAATGATAATAACACAAACCAGGGCCATGTAGAATTTTATTTTTACATTGTTTTTCATGACTATGAAAGAACAAATTATTTTATCACATCTGGGCAACTGTTTACCAATCAGATCACTAAAACCCCTGTCCCCACACACACCCAAACTGTAAGAATAGTTATAGTCAAGGGCTAGTATAAGATCAGTTGTAGATGTAATAGATGAAATGTAATGCAGCCAACACATTCTAAATATTTTCACTATTGGACATGGTTTCACAGCTTGGATTTCTAGTGCAAAGCCACATTTCCAAATTTTTCCATTAGTGCTCAATCTTTTGCCCCTGACTAGGAAAAGTGAGCAACCCTTATAGCACACGCCAATAACTGATATTTTTGCTTCATCAGACACTTGCAGCTTTCTCTCTTTGTTCATCCTGTACTACATGTTGTGAAGAACAACCTGTAATAAATTGCTCCCACTTCACTGCCAAAAATAAAATCTTCTTTTAAAATTAAATATATACATTTCAACTGTGATAATGCCAGATTTGGCACAAAATTATGATAGTTAAATGGGTTCAACCTCAAAATCTCCCAAAAACATTGGATTCAAGAGAGTTTTTAAATCAGACAACATTCTCCTGGGGATAACATTGATACAGTTCAGAAAACCCTAACAATTGAAGAGATAGAGCCCACGCTTCGCGTCGCCACGACAATCATCACATCCCAGAGTTTGTCACTCTCCAGCTCTGGGCCTTGGCTCATCATGACCTTTCATAGCTCTTGTTGTTAGCAACACTCACGTGGAACATAGCATGTGATTTTCATTATGTTAATCGTTATCCTTTTGAAAGCAGATTCCATCTCCCCATTTAGACTGTAAGACAGCAACTATGACATATACTCTGATAGCCCCAGTTTCAAGCACAGCCACTGCACATGTGGGACACAGTGCATTCACTAAGAGTGTGCTGATGATGACATGTGTAAATACTGTTCTTCTCATGAAGCCTCAGTATTTCCAGGAAACAGAAAAGAGAAGGAAAACTTGAATGAAAAGGGGACCACCTTTCTCCACTAAACACACACACACACACACACACACACACACACATATACATACATACATACATATATGCATATATTCACATTATTTAGTGATTAATAAAGGTTAAGGAGACCCACAGTAAATTGTTCTGAAGGACCCATGTTTAAGCTTATGCTATCCCTTCAGGATATCTCTTGAATCATAGTTATCAATTTAATAGGCAGTACTTGAATTTAATGTCTCAAGAACCTGAGATCAGAGGACTTTTATTATCTAACATGTTATGGGGAGTATTTTATAGGGACATTAGTATAAATAAGTTTCTCTTTTCTACCTTATGTTTAGATGGAAAATGATTTAAAACTTCTCTCATGTACTTTGCTGATTCCTAATAATCAGGTTTGCTATAGTTTATTATTTTTTTGTTTACTTGTCAAAAGTAGCCATGCTATTTATTTCTTTGAAATATATAGGGAATGATGTTACCACAGTATATCTCAAAATCTGGAAAGGGAGGGTACAGCATGACATTGCTAGCAGATGTCAGTTTTATATAAATACCATCATAGAGGCAGAGATCAAGCAAAACAAAACAATGAAAAGCCAATCTACATTGCAATATCATGCAGAACAATTCCAGTGTCTCAAAAATGCCCCATGTTACATGTATTGTTGCCTCTCCCTCCCTTCATAATCTCTGGTAACCACCGTCTTTATATCAATATTACAAGTTCTTCCATTACTAGAGTAATAATAAGTCTACTTTATTCCATTATGCATTTTGTCAAAACCTATAAATTTATGTGGTACAAAGTGTAAACCATAATGTAAACTATAGATCATGGTTAGTAGCAATGCTTCAATAGGTGTTCATCAGTTATAACAAATGTGCCACACTAATGAAAGATGTTGTTAATGTGGGAAAGTGGGGGAGGGGAAGGGGATGAGATATATGGGAATCCCCTATATTTTTGATTTAATGTATGTAATCTAAATCTCCTTTAAAAATAAAAAAAAAATTATCAAAACAAAACAAAACAAAACAAAAAACAATCTGAAGGGAAGGGCATTTCCCCCTTTTAATTCAGAGCAATCTTTTAAAAGTTAATTTCGTAAATCATCAAAAAGGCAAGATAACAAATGGGTTCATAGGACAGGCTTTGAAACCAGATTGCCTGGGTTTGAATCCTAGATCTCTCACTTTCTAGCTGCTAAAACTAGAGCACATCATTTCCTTGTGCATCTGTTTCTTCACCCAGAATGATAGGAGGCCAATAGCATCTACCTTACAGGTGGTTCTGAGGACTGAAAAAGTGAATGCATGTAAAGCATGGAGTGCCATGGCCTGGCACATAATAAGTGCTCAAAGGATTTAAACTATTATTTGGGGATAAAGTATTCAGATGGCTGGCAGCAAGTATTCTAGATATATCAAGGGCTGAAATTTCCATTTAACTTTACATTTTCTAATGAGAGGCCAGAAGCCAACATTTTTTATGTATTTGAAGATTTAACACCCCCCCTTGTCGTCATCTCCCTCCAGGCATGTTCCACCTTAATGCAAATAAAATAAAAATAAAAATGCAGCTGGAAGACAGAAAAATTCTTTTTATAAAAATATTAAGCAAGGGATTAAAAATTGTTCATATTTAATATTGCATCATATTGCTTACAAGTTCATAGTTTTAGGGAGCACTGAATCAAAGGATAACTCCGGGGTTAATTGTAAAATAGAAAAGATGATCTTATTTCACATTATGGTGTTATCTCCCCCTCCCTAGCTGGCTATCCTGGGTCCCATTTTCACAATCTCAGAGGCCATCTAAGCTTGAATAATGCCCACTAAGACATTAATTTGCTGTTACTTCTTCCAAATATAGTTTCATTTTAATAGAAAACAACTAAAAGGAAAAATGCTAGGCTAGTGTAGTGGGAACCTAACAGTTTCATCCACCTCACACATGTGACATTTCTGCCTTCTGACAACTGCCTCGCCCATACTACACACATATGTCTCATGTCCTATGTGATCTTGCCTTTTGATCCAGGACTTGGCACTTGTCCTTGAGTAGAGCAATATTCCATCCTTAAGATATTTAACCTTAGGACAAAGAGAGGCAGGGCAGTTTCTGTCCTCAGCTAAAGCTAAAAGATATCAAACTTAGAAGGCATTGATGGCCATGTTTCCATCATATGGAGAAAATTATCCTACCAGGAAAAAGAAGAATGATACTGACATATAGTGAATGGATACAGAAAGTGTTTGGGAAACATTAGAGATGCTGATTCCACACAATGTATTTGAAGCAATGTTGAGGAAGAAGGGCCAAACAGTTTTCCTGCCCTTCCCAAAGTTGTTTATTAGCTCCTCTTTGGAGTCCAAAAGACACTTCTTCGTAGACAAGCCATGCTGTGGCCACTGTACCATGCAGTCTTCCATGAGCTTCTTTTTTTTTTTTTTGAATTAACATATTTTTTAAACTTTATTTGTACATTTAATAATTGAAAATAGAAACAATTAAAAACTAAAAAGTAAACACAGTTGAATAAATATATACATTTCTCCATTAAATGTAATGGATACATATAAAAATTTTTTGGGGGGATCAAACAATATGTTACACAATATATTTGGTTCATAGTAACGCATTCATACAGTATTTGTCCTTTTGTGTCTGGCTTGCTTCACTCAGCATAATGTCCTCCAGATTAATCCATGTTGCCATATGCTTTACGACTTCATTTCTTCTTACAGCTGCATAATATTCCATCGTGTGAATAGACCACAGTTTGTTTATCCATTCATCTGTTGATGGACACCTGGGTTGTTTCCAACTTTTGGCAATGGTGAATAATGTTGCTATGAACATCGGTGTGCAGATGTCTGTTCGTGTCACTGCTCTCATTTCTT
>JAQZBX010005447.1:0-56372 GCA_029593785.1 Cabassous unicinctus
GTTGGTTTGGCAATGAATTTTAGATACAACAACATAAGCATGATCCATAAAATAACAGTATTGATCTTTTGTATGTAATTAATCTAACAAACTTCTTCCTTACAAAAGACACTGCTAAGAGAATGAAAGAGAAGCCACCAACTGGGATAAATTATTTGCCAACCAACACCTATCTGGTGACGGACTTGTATTCAGTATATACAAAGAAGTCTTAAATCTTATTAATAATGATAAAACAAAAGCCCAATTAAAATTAGCAAGTAATATGTATAGACACCTCACCAAAGACAACATACAGTTGACATGTAAGCAAATATGGCTTTAGGAAAATGCAAATTAAAACAATAATGAGATAACTCTTCGCACATATTTGGATAGCTAAAACCAAAAAAACTGACAATAACCATTGATGGCAAGGCTTAGGAAAAATGGCAACTCTCATTCAGTTTTCATGGGAAATACAAAGTGGTATAGCCACTTTGGAAGATAATTTGGTATTTTCTTACAAAGCTAAACATGGTATTACCATGCAATCCAACATTTGCTTTCCTAGATATTTAACCAAATGAGTTTATACTTATGTTCATGCAGAAACCTGCCTGTAAATGTTTTTAAAAGTTTTTTTCCCATCATCACCAAAATCTGGAATTATGATGATATCCTTCTGTAGATGAATACATAAATCAAAAACCATGATTAATCCATAAAATGGGATATTATTCAGGGATAAAGTAAATGAGCTATCAAACCATGAAAAACATAGAAATATACATAAACGTATATTACTAAATGAAAGATACAGCACAAAGAGTGAACTTTAATGTAAGCAAATTGAAAAAAGTCATTTAGGATGTCAGAGGTTCCCACTATGGAATAAAGAATGTGATGAAACGATCTCACTTATTAACAAAGCATGAAATAATCCCATCGAAGGGAAGGGGGATAAAGGTGGTAGCATAAGTAATTTGAGGAATCAAATTTGTAAGACTGAGGGCAAAAGGAACTGTGTATAACACTGCATTCTGTTTGTTAACATTACTTCCCACGAGCCTATAGGTTAGCAATTCTTATACTGCTATATAAACACACTGGAATTAAGCAGTTAAATAAATGGTTGCCAGATGGGGGGATGGGAGTCGACTTTCTCACAATTGGGGTGAAAGTTTACAGAATAAGCAAGGGGAGCAGCTTAGAATGATCCGTATCCTTTTGGCCCAGAATTTGACACATTAGTATGCACTTATGTTTAGCTTCATATTAACAATGATGGTTTCATACAAAATTATTTAAGGATATGTGTATATACTCGGGTTTGTATACAAACATGTATCTCCTTGCTGTGTTGGATTAGAACGCCTAGAAAAAATAACATCCCTATAGCAATGAGCACACTTAGCATTCAGTTTTCAGTGTTAATATTATTTTTCAGGTAAAAGATCTAGGGCTTTTTAGAGAAATGGCTTATTCTAGAATTGATGCAGGGAACATACAAAATGAACCTTGAATCTCATGTAGGGCGTGCAAGCAAGGAAATGCCCAAAACTTAAAACACACACACACACAAAATTTGGGAGTATATGAAAGGACACAGAAGTCGACTGAAAGAGTTCCCAATGACCAAAGCTGGAATAATTTGAGCAAGAAAATAATTAACGTCGTGTTGAATTTATAACCCAAAGGATAACATAAATATCTATGAGTTCATACTGATATAAAAAATGATTGAAAAAGTAAATGAGGGAAAAGAGCTACATCTCCCATATAGAATTCCAATCAATTTATATAAATACCCTACTACTTAAAAGTGGGATGTGCATAGGGACTTCCTTCCACAGAGTAGAGGATGGAAATGGGAGGAAAAAGAGAGTCCCTTTACAGTGGAGGAACTGCCACACAGGTTTGGGCACCTGTCAGGTGATCATGGCCCACATCAACAGTGGTCAATTGTGTTGACTGTGTGTATTCTTGACAATGGCACTTCACCACTGTGAAGCTTGAAAAAATGCCACAACCAAGAGGAGCCTAAGAAGATTGGACAACTAAATATAATGTGTCCTGGATGTGATTCTATGAAAGAAGAAGCACATTAGGTAAAATCTAAGGAATCATAATAATATGTCAATATAGGTTTATTAATTGTAACAAATAGACCTTGGTAATAGGAGAAATTGGATGCTAGGTGTAAAGGAAGTCTCTCTACTATGGTTGCAATTTTTTCTGTAAATATAAAACTTCTGAAAAATAAAGTTCACAAAAAATTGCTCTCCAATTACCTGTATCTATGCTTTAAATAGTGGCAGAAAAATTAAACATAAGTTTTACTATTTCAAATAATTATTTTATCATACTTTTATTGCTTTTACTGTTATTGTGAATGCCAAAGTCTTTATCTTAAGTTAGTATCTAATATTTCCTCGGGTCATGTGCTGATGTTATGTTTACTATACTTGCCTCTACTCCCTGGCTTTCCTTCCAGTCTGGTTTTCTAGATCGGAGAATCCCTTGTGTCTCTAAAATACGTGTATTATCATTCCCACCGCCGCTGCTTTGGTTCAGACTTATTTTTAAACTTAATAAAGTTACCGTTTAGACTGTTTTCCATTTTTCTGTTCTCATGAATTCTCCTTCATGGTGACTCCTGCCAGCAGAATTATTTTCTCAAACAAAACTATGATAAACCTTCCCTTGTTCTTTATGAACCTCAGATGCCACCCACTGACTAGAGAATCAATGTCAAACTTCTGAAGGTGTGTAAGGTCCTTTGTGCCAACGCCATTTCTTTATTAGACTTATATTTAGACACCCCAAATCATGGGTGGTACGCCCCAACAATCAATACCCCCTCCTAGCATTCCAGCATCTTTCACACGCCTTTGCGCTGTTGTACATGATGCTACGTCTTCCTGGAGTTCTCTTCCTCTCCTTTTACACAACTGGACCTCCATCTCTTCCATATATGCCCTCCCTGATCAGAGAGAACCTGCGGTTTCCTACTCGGAATTCACATAAGAAGCTGTTTAAGCCACTAAAGGAGCTCCGATGGCATTGAAACACAAATATCTCTTATGAGGTATGAGACAAAGACCTTGAAGTAATGAGGAAAAATTGTCCAGTTTTAATAAAGGTGCATGCCGGAATTTTCATTTCAATTTCTTGTTACTCAAGGAGGTTATTACATTTCCTTCTGGTTGCGTGGCCTATGATGAATGTAACATCCACTTAGCAGGTAGATGGTGCTTTAGGGATAGTTATCTGGAGTTCAGGACACGAAAATATTCATAGAACTTTTTAAGACCATAATGTTTCATAATAATATAATCTACCTATTGAGTTTACTGATTAAAAATCAATCTGTTTGGTGCTCTACACATATTTAAATTTCACAGCCTCATTTACAAGTTGCATCACTGATCCCACTTTATAACTGCAAGCTTGAGAATCAAGCAACTAAATGAGCTGCCAGTCACACTCATTTTTGTCAGCCTTTTCCACTGATACATGCTACTTAAAACTAGATTCCCTGAGGACCCTGATGCCTATGTTTTGCTATAAAATACTTTATCAAAATAACTTCCAAAAATGATAAAGCGTGAATTATCCTTATGCGATAATTATCTTTAAAATCTCAGAAGGAGGTGGTACAACCTTGACAGAAGTCACAGAATCAAAGGAAGAGCCTTACATAGCTTAAGGATTTGACCAGAGACTGTCTCCCTAGGACACAGCCCTCTGTCTCTTCCACATTTTCTTCTGTAATGGCTGTCTCAGATATCGGAGAGCATGTCCACCGGCAATCTGGAAATAAATTATCAAACCTTGGTTACCTTAGAGAATAAAGTTCTAACTTCTAGATACCTTAAGAAAAATTCCATGAAGCACTCTTGTTGGCTCAGCTGAGTCACAAACCCAATTCTTAGGACAATCACCAATGCCCACTGTCTTGGAATAAGAATCCTAGCTGTAGCCTGGCTGTAGGGCAGTGAGTATGGAATCTCCGCTAACATCCCATGCTTGGAGTGGGAAACAAAATATTCTTCAGAGAAGGAAGGTGCTCTAACCAGAAAAGAAGAGCTTAGGAAAGGTGGGCCAACCAAAGTATGCACATCCTCTCCGAGCGTAGGTGATTTAGTTCTGACCTAAATCACCAGATTCTGGAATCCAGCAAATGTGGGCTCACAGCTCTGCTCTTCCCTTACTACTCACGTGCACATATGACTGCAAATATCTATGCCTCTTTTTTTCATTCACAAAATAGATAATATATTATCAACTTCATGGATTTGTGAGACTTACATAACTTAAAACATGCAAATACTCTGTGAAACTTATTAAATGACTTTAGGTGTATAGAATAGTGATATGCTAGCTATTCCATTGCTTAGCAAAGTAGATTTTTTAAAATACAACTTATTTGTTCTTAAACACCTCAAAAAAGAAAAAAATATATTATCAGAATGATTCTTTTTGATACTCTAAGTCCAAGATTTAGGGGCTTTGTACCACTTTTTAAAAATAATGAAATCTCTTGACTTTTTACCACTTTTTAAAAATAATAAAATAACAGCTCTTTAAAATATATTAGAAAAGTCTACATATAGAAGACTTAAAATTTATTTAGATTAATTCTCAATCTGTATGTCCCTTCTTTAACAAACTTGATGAGTGTTACTTCTGGTCCTAGAAGTAACAGTTATCACTCAGTTATCATTATTGAACAATTATTGTAGCAACAAAGTAACTTCTTTACATCACAACTTACTCCATGTTCACAAAGTACTCAGACCACAAAAACTGCTGTCAAATAATAGACCTTCTTTCTTTGTTTGGATCAAGCTCTTAGTCCAACGTCAGAAAGATATTTCAAGACTCATATCCAGCCTCTCTTGTTTCCATTTCTGAGATGCAGGTCCAATTCCTGAAACTCCCCTAGAAGAGATAGAGTTCCTCTCACAGTGATGGTCCTCTAGGAACTACATGCTAGTTTTTGTGCTGCTTTTTCCTGGCTCATTTCCCCTATAGTATGTACTGCCCCCATCCTTTCCAATTTCTTTACCTGTTACTCATTCTTGATCTTTCAGCCTTCTAATCACCATTAAAATAAGCCTAAGTATCATTTAACCAATCTGTGGATGGAAATAAGCCATGACAAATATGTCACCACAATCTGTTCTGCTTAAACTTGTATTTCTTTAAAGGAAAACAGCTTATAAAAATTATATATTGGTGACCGATGACAATATAAGTGAAATTATGTAATAACGTGACTGGTTTTTGTCTTTCAGAACCACCATGCTTTCCAGTAACAAGGGGTTAATGAAGAAGGTGACCCTTTAATTCAGGCTTTTAATTTAGGTGAAAACAATCTCCCTTAGAAGCAAACTCTCCCTCAGCCCTACAGAATAAAGCGGGAACCCAGGGTATAGAGGCTGCCAAGGACTGGCTAACTGTGATTCTCAGTGTATGTGCTGGTAAAGATTTTACTGTTTGGGGTTCTTAATTGAGCTCCACTTACAAAGTTCTACAAGCACTTTTATTTTTAGTGTGCACTTTTGCAGAACTTGCCTAGGCTAATAACAAGGAAAACTAGTGCATGTAAATTATTTCTATTCTCAGTTCTTCAAATTTCATAATAGCTTGTCCAACACTAATAATTTTTTAAAAATGCCCAATTATTTTGCCATGAACAAAATCAGAGCTTTTGTGACTGAATACAGTTTCCCTTAAACATGAAGTTTTCTTAATTGTAACAGCAAACTATTGTTTTAGAAAAGTATTTAACCCAGGCACTCTCACCAACTCTATTAAGCTTCAAATTACACTCATCATACGAAAAGTACTATATTGAATTTACATCTTTCGAGTGTCACCTCCCACGTGCTACTCCACCCCAGAACTCTTATTTTTCTGCTCTTTGACAGGAAAGTAAAAGCCTATTTTTCCCCCTCATCATTTCACCCCAGGATGCCTGCCTCTCAGCAGCAGTGGCTCCTACAATAGCTCCTAATTTTGGGTAAGAGCAGTTGAAGAAGTATAAAAAGTGTTCAATTAAAATTTGATGATTAAATAAACAGACTGATTAACCACCTTTTATACTTTAAAACAATTGCCTTTATTAAGCTTTTAGAGGTTTGGCTTCAAAGGAAAAATTGCTGCTGACTCAGAGGTTTTCACTTTATCATACTACCTGTCGTGGAGGAAAGTATTGAAATGTTTCTTTAACTGGTTTAAAAGAACTGGATATTTTCCTTTACCTCAAGCCCAGATACTTTGTACTTGATTTGGAAGTATTTACTACTAGGACAAAGAATGCTTATATAAATGATTTCTAACAGACATTCCGTATTCTAACTCCAGAGAAGAACACTGAATTGATAATTATGTGGTTAATATTTCCCATCAAGTCTTAGGAGATCCTAAGATCAGTTCCTCTAATCAATAATTGCTGTGAATCAGGTAGAAGATCCCTCATGAGACTTTTCCATTTTGTTGCAAAATGACAATGACACAAAATGACTTAGTACCCTTAAAAAAAGTCATTGAGGATAAGAGAAGAAACTAAATTTGGAAATAAGGCAAAATGACTTATGGTATGTCCTTTCTAGGTTAAATTGAGGCATTGTTTAATTGGCATTCCCAAGGATTCCTTAACTTCTGTGTTTGGTTTGTTAAAATTCCAGAGACACTGTGAAGTTACATGTATGATGTAGATTTGTGTATTGTAGAAAGGCTAACTTCAAAGGTTATGGGTCCATTGCCCTGTAGGACATTGACTAGTTAAGATCTATCTAATCTATCAATCTTATTCTAACATTCCACGAACATAATACCCAGTTTCACAAATATTGTGCTCATTCCATATTTGTATGAAAAGAAGGCTTTTAATTTTTTTTTTAAAAAAATTATACTTAGATAGTGATTATCGGGTTGGTCAGGTTTAATGAGTTTGTTCTAAGTGACTTGAGAAACAAGATGCCTATGACTGTAAGTGGTGGACTCAGGGGAATCATGGCAGTGGGGTGTTTTCCATCCACTGCTAATTCCCTGGGTCTCTCCATTTCTTCCCAAGGAATACAATAACTTTTTGAATAAACAAATATTAACTAACCTTTTACCTCATCATTCAATAAGAAAGGCATTGTATACCTCTTAGGAGAGGACCCATAGACACCATTTGAGGGAAAGAATGGAAAAAATGAATGCAAGCATATCATAAGGAACTATGTAACAAGCTCTTTTTTGAAATGCTCTCATATGTTTGCCCCAATCAACACCCTGTATTACACCCCTGTCCCCAGTGCCATATTAGCCTTTTTTTTGTTTATTAATAAATTAAAAGGAAACCATATATTTGTTTTTTATTTTAGAGACAGTTTAACACTGTCTAGTCAAACTTTTTATTTTACTCTCTCTATAAAGGGATATGCTATGATGTATTCACTCAGAACTCACTACAACAACTCATTCTCTGAACCCTACTTAGAAGCCTGGCCTGGAATGCTAGAGAGAGGCATATTTTCTGATCTCACGGAGAGCACAGAAATTCTGGCAATAGAGAAAGAAGTCAGTTCTGTATCTATTTTGGTTTTCCGTGGAAAGCTGGATACTGTTAGATTTCCTCTGTCTCAGTATCTTCTACTTTTTGGTCAATCTACATGAAAGCACCCTTGACAATTGTTGTTGCTTGTCCAGAATGATGATGGAATTTG
This sequence comes from Cabassous unicinctus, assembly GCA_029593785.1. Lineage (NCBI taxonomy): Eukaryota > Metazoa > Chordata > Mammalia > Cingulata > Chlamyphoridae > Cabassous > Cabassous unicinctus. Next base: position 7,707 of record JAQZBX010005447.1, read on the forward strand.
GCTTGTTCCTTGTTTCTGTGAGTGTCCAGGTAATGGGCAGGACCATAGTTCTGGACTTACAGGAACCCTTTCTCACTCTCCTCCATGTCTAATCCCAGACAAAAGCGATTCCTGTCTAAATGTTTTCCTTCGATGCTATTCTCTTCCCTCTGCCTCCCCACTTTCCTTTTATATTTAGATCCTTACAAAGAGCCCAGCATATTTAGTCCTTTCACAAAGGAGATTGCATGTGCACGTTAAATCAGGCACTGGTCTATGATCTGGAAAAGGGAGTACCGAATGGAAGAAACAGCAATTACCTGGAAAGACAAGACCCTTAGTTTCCTGGAGCTTAGAATCAGAGTGATGTTGAAGGTGGATCATAAAAAGTAAACAGCTAAATCAGGAGTCAGCAGTGTCACAAACAAATAATGTCATTTTAGATTGTGATCAGTATGATAAAGAAAAAGCGTAGCATCATCTGATAAAGCTCATGCAAGGGCCATGAAGTATCTTTGTGGTGAGGTTACCTTTGAGCTGAATCCTGAGTTATGAGAAGGCAGCCATGTGACGTTCTGGGAAGGAAGAGCGCACCAGGCAGCGCAAACTTGGCAAGACCGAGAAAAGGAAAGGCCTGTATATTTGGAGGGTGGTAACAGGGGATGGTGGTAGAGGATGAATTTGGAGGTCACATTGTGGTGGGTCTTGGAATACAGGGTGGCTTCATTCTAGATTGACTGAGTTATGTTAAAATAAAGACATATCACTCTGGTTTAGAGTGGCCAGATTTTGCAAACAAAAATAGGGAACTCCATATATCCCATGCAAAATGTGGGACGTACATATACTAAAATGTTATTCATTGTTCATCTGATTCAAATTAACTGTTTGTGCGGTACTTTGGCATCTCGACTCTGTTTCTCTGTGCACAACATCATAGGAGAACAAGCGTAAAATTAGGAACAGCAGTTTGAAGACAAAAATGATCCTATCATGTGGAAAACGATGGTAAAAGTGATGTTGTTGACTTGATCTTGCCTGGTAAGGAGATGCGGGAGGGGGAAGAACCCAGAGATACTTTGTAAACATTGCTGAGGGGAACCTACTGATAAATTGCTTCAGAAGTTATTCAGGTGAGATAAAGAATGGAAGTAAGGAGAATTCCATAGTTTAGGCTTGATCATGTGGCAACATACTGAGATAGAGAAGATGTTTTCCTATGTAATTTTGATTATTTTTCACTTTTTTATGGCCTGTAGAAGACACAAGTGACCTGTGACTATTTTAACTGCTGCATTAGGTACTGAAACTCTATGGATGACAGGTTCAGTGGAATAATAATGCCTTATCCACAGCAAAATGTTAGAAGGCAGTCCCTACTACTAAGAGAAGAGGGATATTTGAATAGGCAGAAGTGCTGCCCTCAGAGAAGATGTTTTTTGGGTGCCATGGGTTGGCCCTGGCAAGCTGTTCCCAAGGGAGTTCCAGACAAAGGCCAGAAGTGAACAGAGGGACCAGAGGCAAATGATGGCAATGGAGTAGGCAGGATGCAGAGATCTAAGCAGGTAGAAGTCAGGATCGTGGGTAGAGCAGAAACCACGAGACCTTCAAGAAGAAATGAGGTCCTCTGAGAGCTGTAAAAACAAGGTGGCTCTCCAGGTTTGGAGAAAGGACAGTACACGGTTCAGGTCTGATCCCAGAAGTAATGCAGCGAGTCCACTTTGGAGCAGCTGAGCAACTCCAAGTCACCCAAAGCAGAGCAGAAGCGGAGACCCCCACAGGACAGGTCTAGCCATTTAACATTCACATAGGTCTCGCCAAGACAGAGTTAAACAAATCTGCTCTCTCTCTCTGTTCCCCAAATTCACACTTAGTGACAAAATTAAATAATCTCAATGAAGCTATAATTTTTGAAAATGGGAATTTAAAAAAAAAAGATGACTATTATTGTCTACGTTTGGGCCTTGTGATGGACAGATGATGGTCACGTGAGTAATAATTAAAATGAAGACATTCAAGATCATAGCTTTTCTTCATTGCACAAGATTCATTTGCTTGTCTTCATTTCCAAAAATGCACCAATTATGCTATTACAATCAATATGTATGCCTAAGTGTAATTGTATTTAAAATGAAAAGAATTAGTATATGATTTCATCAAAATAAAATTAAATGAAAAATGTTTAAAACATTTTCACAAATTTTCCAAATTACTTTCTAAAATATTCAAAACTATCCAATTAAAATGAGAAGATAGTCTTCTGTTTCTGGAGAAGATGGAGTAAGAAGGACTGGATAAACCTGAAACAACAAACAATCAAAGAGAAAAGAAATGTGAGAAAACCATTTTGAAGATGCTGGACAAAGGCAACAGAGGATAGTGATCCCTGAGAGATGAGAAACAAATGGGGTGAACCCTACAATTGCCCAGCCTGCTGCCACGGAAGTGTCTCCAGGCTGTTGCCTACTGAGGAGGAGAAGGAGGAGCTCAGGGACTACCTGAGTTGAGAGTTCAGGGACAAGATGCTCATGAGGGAACATCAGGGAGGAGAGAATCAGACAGAAAGGGAACCCTGAAGATCTATGGAGAATGCCCCTGATTTAGTTAGCTCAATAGTGATCAATGCCTGCATGTGAGGAACTAAATGAGAATGAAAAAGAACTGTCCAAAAGGATTTAGGGTAATAGAGCTCAGCGCTCACACAAGTTTGGGAATAGTGTCTTTGCCAAGTCACATGGGAAAACCTCAGGATTCCTGAGGCACTGGGCGAGGAGAATAAATTCCAACCATGAAACTTTTGATGGCGATAGATGGCCTCATTATCGTTCGAGTGGTGATCCTTTCATGAGTCATTTCATAATCAAAACTTTTCAAATTCTACACTTTAATCATGTGCTGTTATTGTACATCAATTATGCCTCACTTTTTGCTTACAAAATTAAAAGGTGAAAAACAAATTATTGTCGATCATTTTAATTATTACTATTATTATTTAAACAAAGCTGAAATTTAATTAGGTTTTGAAAATAATTTTATAAGAATCAAACTTTTGGCAACCACAGTGCTTTTTTGATGTCCAACTAGCTCTCGAGGAGAAGAATTGGTTTCTTGCTTTGTGTGTGTTCCATCCCAGCCACTCATGTAGAGGAACGATGAGAAATTCAATGGCTTCAAGTTGAAAAGCACTCTGCTCACGCCAGGTGCAACCGTTATAGATCCACCTTGTGAGTAATCGTGAGCTGTAACCGGGAACACAAGAGAAGAAGGATGGGGAAAGGACACTTCATTGGAAAGAATGAGCTGTGGACACGCTAATGAGTTCACCTTGGATCTAGATTCTTCCACCACTTGCTGTTCTCCCCTCACTTGGAGTCGGTGTCCTTCTCCCACCTCAGCAGTTGCACCTTTCCTGGCTTTCAGCTGCTGTCACCTTTGTCCAAAGTCGTGGGGCCAGCATAGGGGAGAAGCCTTTCCAGGTGGCCACAGCAATGGAAGGAAGGTGAAGGTCCTGAGTTAGGGCTCCCCTGCCAGGGCTGGGGACTGGACCCCAAGTGACGCGCCCATGAGCTTCCAGTAATTTGTCTGGTGTGTTTATGTGAGGAAGGTCTAAGGCTCAAGGCTCGAGACTGGACTCCTCTTGAAGGGTCAAATGGCCTGACAGGCCAGAACGGCTGGGTCTACTCGGGGTTGAGTTACTGTGGCTATTTCACATTGAAGGTTTTCTAAATTTCCCTGGTTTAGGTCCAGGGTGTGCATTGGGACCAAGTAGACACAGTTGTGAATTATGGAATATTCCCAAAGGGAGGGTGAGAAAGGGCGAGAGGCCAGCAGGTCTTTCCGGGTAGGGCATTAGCATGCTCTGCCTAGAAGGTCTCTGACCCTCCAGGAAGAGTTTTCTTTTTTAGCTCACTGCTTAAAAATTAGCAAAATAATGTGTGTTTTTCCCTCTTAAAAAGTGATTTCACAGAGGGTACAAGTTTACATGGTCTTCCTAACAGGGAGATGGTGAGAGCTGCTTCCTGATTAAAGAAACCCATCTCTGGCCCTTCAAGGGAATGCAATTATGCAGATTTATGCAAACAGCATGCAAATTGCCTTGTAAATAAAGTGTACAAGGGATAAGAGCAATGCTCCCAAGCTGTGACTTGTCAGTCTAAAGCTGTTTGGTGGGAAAGGATTGAGAAATCCTGATGCAAACAAAAGCTGAATTATGGAGGACAAGCTTCACCTCCACATTTCTTTTGGAAATAATTAGGTGTGGGAGAGATAAGTAATTATTCTGGCTAACAAGATTACAAAGTTTCTCTGATTATCCTGAAAACTAAGCAATATGGATTTCTCTAATAAAACAGTAGTCAAATTCTTACAGCATAGTGCTTTGAGGGATAGCTTTGGAATTGTACTAATGAGTCTTCAACTGCCCCTTTGGCCCTGGCCACATCAAACCTGCAAACTTGTTTGACCTTCCTGGGTCTCAAATTCCCCATCTGTATGATTGTGGAGATGAAATGAGTTAATCTACTGTGGAAATAAATGAGGGCCACTCAAATGAGAACTAACAAAGGCTGTTTATTAAGAGCTTCCTATGGCAAAGGAGTCAGCCACCATCACTTGTTTTTGGCGGAGACTTCAAGACAGGCAGAGGGTTGGGAAAGTTTTATAGTGGAAAAAGGGAAGACTCCAGGTATGCTGTGATCCGAGGCTGTTGGCATGGGGAAGCTGGAGGCAGGCCAACTAGAAGTTGGGTGTCTTATGTGGTTGGTTAAGAAGACTTATTTGGTTTTCTCCGGTTGGTCCTAAACAGGAAGTGGGGGCAAAAATTAATGAAAAATGAATGAAACTGACAGTTATTGCCCTGGCTAGTTTGGGTCGATTATTGTAGGGAGTGTGAATTGGCTTCCTGAACTGGTTGTAGACAGAGGCCACTTCCTGGACTGATTGCCAAAAGTTCCATGTCTGGAGGCTGCTGCTAGTGGGTCAGAGATTCCTGGTCAGTGTCCATTTGTATATTCAGTTTCTCACTATGAGGCAGCTGGCCCAGGGCTCAGCACCACACCATGTGCTCCACGTGTGGACACTGCTTTTGCTTATATTTATGCTCTCTTTTTTATTAAAATCATTGCAAGCAATCTACTGGCTTTGCCTGTTTGCTGTGTAGGCATCAGTAAGAAATAAAACTTGAAAAAAAAAATACAAACAATAAAAGATTCTTGCAGTCTAGCAGAGCCTCTGAGAAAAGCTTCATGAATACAAAATGGAAAGATTCAAACTGAAAAAGGAAAATGTGGTAGAAAAACCAGAGTCTCAGACACAGAAGTGAGTACCCAAAGCTCACAAGGAACAAATACAAAACTTGGAAAGCGCGCTCAATTTAATTTTATAATACTTTAAAAAGGGGTCTTTTGTAAAATACAAAACATAAACAGAATGGTTGAGTCCATCACACAATTCTGTTTCTCCTCCTCTATCAGATCTTCCAGAGTTTACATCCCCTCCAGATGCATCTGTGAACTTCAGAGGTGGGTGAGCACCTTGGGGAATGAGGAGTGATGGGGTGTGAGAGAGACAAACAACAGACCATGCCAGGAATGAATAAATAAAAATGCTAAGAGAAAGGCTGCCTGGAGACATACACTTGCTCCTGTAAGGCTAATAGGATACAGAGCAAGCTTACTTCCTAGAATCCAGAGCCAGTCCTCCTGTTTTCTCAGATGTGGAGCTTGTTGGGAAACAGACATGGACCAATTCAGAAGTCACCCATGCCACTCCCTCTGGTAATCCATTTAGTACATCATTCACAAATAGAAATCGACAACCAGGGATCTGCAGACATATGGGAAAAACCCGTAAAGTTCCAGGAGAATTTAAATATATTTTTACTACTTTCCTAAAAGCACTCATTTGAGAAAGAATGGATCTCAGCCAGGAGCAAGATCCTTCTGCAATGTACGGACACATTTTTGATCTACTGGCTTATGATGGGTTAGGTTCATGTGTCAACTTGGCCAGGTAATGGTGCCCGGTTGTTTGGTCAAGCAAGCAGTGGCCTGATGGTTACTGTGAGGATATTTCATGGACTTAAATCATCAGTGAGTTGATTGCATCTATGGGTGATGATATCTACAGTCAACTGAGGAGATGTCTTCAGCAATGAGAGAAGTCTCATCTAATCAGTTGAAGGCCTTAAAGGAGAAGCGATGATTTCAGCAGTCAGAAGAGAGACTTTCCACCTCTACTTCAGCCAGCCACCTTTCCCTGGGGAAGTCAACGAAAACCTTCATTGGAGTTCCTAGGTTGCAGTCTGCCCTGCGGAATCTAGACAGGTCACGTGAGACAATTTTATAAAACCTCATACTATTTACAGGTATCTCTTGTCGGTTCTGTTCCCCTCGACCCTGACTAATTCATGCCCTTAGTGGGTAGAGATGAGGGATGTGGCTAAAGATTCTACAATGCCCCAGACAGCACCCACAGTGAAGTGTCCGCCAAAAATGTCAATAGTTCTTAGATTAAGAAACAGTGTCCTATACAAAACAAATAAACAGAAAATAGCTGGCAAAGAGATAGATTAATAAAGAGCTCCTGCAAAGTTACAATATATATATATAACCTAAAAGAAAAATATAAATAAAGAAGGACAGGGAAATGTTTTAAATTGATTATTTGAGTCTATAAAAACCCAACCAAAAATGTTGAAAATAAAAGTGAGGTAAAACTCCAATAATGTAGATTAATGAGCGAGAAGATAAAAAATGAGAGGGGAAAAAAGTTAAGGAAAAGACATGAAGAAAAGATCCAAGTTGTCTCATATCCATTAAAGGAGCAGCAGAAAACTGAGAGGACAGACAGGGAAAATCAAAGATACCGAAAAAGAAAGTTTTCCTGACTTTAACTGTGAAAAGACCTATGTCTAGCTTGATTACTAAAAATGACACGATATAGAAAGATCCTGCTGAAATCACAGATCTACTATGATAAAGACAACAGAAACAAAGTGGTGAACGGCATGGAATGGGGGTAAGCACAGTTTACTTTCTGAGAAATTCAAATGAAAGGAGTGACATTCCGAGGGCAATGTTTTTTAATTTCTGAGAGAAAATTAGAACCAAGGTTCGATAAGCAAAATAAGCATATTCATGAAATCAGAAACTAGAATATATGTGATCAGGGGTCAAGACTGGAGGCAGAATGAGGAGTTAATACTTTAATTGGTATAGAGCTCCAGTTTGGGGCAATGAAAGGGTTTTGGCAATGGTCGGTGGCAATGGAGGCACAACTTCGAGTATGTAATTAACTCCACTGAATTGTATATGCAAAAAGGTAGATTTTAGTTTGTATATGTTACCACACACACATACAACTATATGATGCAATGTAAACAATGAACTAAAGTAAATACCACAATTATAAAAATACTGTTACATGAATTTTCACAAAGTTACCACAGAAATGCAAAATGCTAGTAATTGGGACAACTGTGCCTGTGAGAGGGAATATGTGTGAACTTTATACTTCTTAGAGTAACCTACAACTGTTTTGATAGAAAATGAAATAATAAAAAAGCCAACAACATTAATATCACAAAATAACATAATTTTTGTTAACCACTGACACACCTCTATAATATTTTCCTACAATATTGGCTGTAAAATTATTGATTAGCTTCTTCATTTGACCATTATTTTGTAATATGTCTATAGAGAGAATAAAAAAGATAATTCAGCCTTTCCTCAAACACAGTTGATAAAAGTTATTTTTTAATTGATAATTTAGAGTATATTTTTTTAGTTTCACCAATTATAATGGGTAATACTCTGTAAAATATTGGGATTCTTGTTAAATATAGGAAAAGATTTACCAGGTTTCTTTCATGAATGAGCTGTAATATTTGAGGGCATTTCATGTTATTTGAGGCTTTGGCTCATCATAAAGACATACTGAATTGTCAACAGTTCTTAACCATTTTGTTGAGAAGGGGGTAAGTTTACCAATTCATACTACCCAGGTATATAAGCAATCACAAATCACCTTAATCCTAATTCAGGAAATAAACTGAGTCAAGCCTGCACAATATTAACTCTAAGATTACTTCTCAAATATAGTAAAGTATGAATGATTTCTGGGCTAATATGGTGGGAGATAACTAATAAAAATACATGCATTCAGTGCTTTTAAAGGGGAGAAAGTGGGGATAAGTTGACATGAATGTGGCAGGCTAAATACTGAGCAAATATTACACTGGTAGATATATAAGAGACTCTTCATAAAGATGAAAAGTTTCAATTCACCAGGAAGATACAGCAATGGTAAACTTTTCTGATGTACCCAATAACAGCCTCAAAATACAGGAACCAAAAACTCAACATGAATATAGGAGAAATAGATCAAGACGCCTACTGGGAGATAGAAATATACCTCTCTCAGAAACTTACCAATAAGCAGAAATAAATCAACAAAGATCTAGAAAATGTGTAGACTTTTGATTAACAATTTTGATGTAATTTACATATGTAAAAACTGCAACCAAAAAACTCCAGTCTACACATTACTTTCAAGAACACATGAAACATTTATAAAATATTGAGCAAATATTGAGTGTGGCAGTTTGATATTGTTTATGAATTCCAAAAATAGATATTGGATTATGTTTGTAAACTAGTCTGTTCCTCTGTGCATGATAAAATTATGATTAGAGCTTTGATTGGGCTACCTCAGTAGGCTAATGAGTCCCTGCCCCCTTGCTGGGCAGGGACTCACAGAGAAACTTCACTGCGGAGAAGGGAGGTTGGAGTTTTGAGCTGGAACCCAGGAAATAAACACATGGGAGAGAGCAGAGCAGCTGATCCTGGAGATAATCGAGCCCTAGGGAGAGAGACAAATCCTAGAGAGCCTGATAGTCTGCAGCCGACCTTGTGGAAAGAACAGAGCAGGTGAGCCCGGAGAGAAATGAGCTGCAGGAGATAGACAAGACTTATCCCAGCCTACCACTGATATTGGAAGAAGCCGCGACCATGGAGCCTTAAAAGGAAGAGGAAGGCTGAATGTCGGCAGCCATCTTGCTCCAAGACGAGGCAAGAGACTTTGGTGAGGGAAGTAACTTACGCTTTATGGCCTGATAACTGTAAGCTTCTACCGCAAATAAACACCCTTTTTAAAAGCCAACAAATTTCTGGTATTTTGCATCAGCACCCCTTTTGCTGACTAATACATTGAGCTCTAAAGGAATTCCAAAAAAGATTGCAATAATAGAAAGCATGTTTTCTGATCCCATTGAAATTAAGCTAAAATTTAATAAGGAAAAGATACCTGGAAAATCTCCGTAATGCAGAAATTATAAATAACCTCTCACTCAGAGAAATCACAGTGGAAGCTGGAAAATTTTGAAATAAATAAAAACATGTTGGAATTCAGTTAAATCTCTTATTAATAGAAATTTATAGACTCAAATGTATATAATAGTGAAGAGGAGATGCTAAGAAAATGTGATCTAAGTCAGTGGTTCTCAAACTTTAGTACGCAGAAGTATCAGCTAGGGAGCTTGTTAAAACTTGAATTTCTGGCACTACTCCCAGAGTTCCTGAGCTAGTAGATTTGGTGTGGGGAGGGGAATTTGCATTTGCAGTAACTTCCCTGGAGATACTCATGCTGCTGGCCCAGGGACCACACTTTGAGGACCCCTGCTGTAAGCCGTCTATTCAATAAGTTCAATGGAAAAAATAATTAATCCTGAAGAAGCTCACAAAATAAGAACAGAAATGAATGAAATAATAAAAGCATAAAATAGATTTAATAAAGAGAAAAAGATGTTTATGCAAAATGGGCAAGAAACCTGGTAAGTCCTCAGGTTAAACACAGATCAAGAAAGAAAAAGTATATAAATTAATATTAGGAATAAAAAGGGGGATAACATGGTAGATCATAAAAACAATAATATGATAAAAAGATTATAAACTATGGCAATGAATTTGAAGCTTTAGTTACAATCCGCAGATTTCCAAAACTGACAAAAGAAGGAAGAGAAGCCTCGACAATCTTATAACTATTAAAGAATTTGGACTTTTCAGTAAAAATCTTCCCCCCACAAAAATTCCCAGCACAGATGGCGTTTTCACTTGTGAATCCCACTGAATATTTTATGGAAGAATATCAACTGCCCAAACTCTTCCAGAGAATACAAAAAGAGTGAACAGTTCCCAGCTATGTTTATGAGGCCAAAAATTCCTTGACACTAATTCTGATAAGAAGATCATGAGAAAGGAAAATACAAACAAACATAAATTAACCAAGCCAGTCTCACTCATGAAAATAGATTAAAAATTTGAATTAAAGTATTATAAAATTAAATTGAGCAATATATAAAGAGGATAAAGTTTTCCAAAGTCTGGGTGTATTCCCAGCATGCAAACTTATTTTTACATTCCAAAATCAATTGATTGAATAATTATGAAAAATTACAAGTCCACCTTAATTGATGCAAAAATAGATAAATTTCAACAATGATACTTATATTTTTAAAATAAACCTTTGCAAGTTAGTAGTAGAATGCTTTCCTCATTCTAAGAGAGGGTTTTTACAATAAAATAAAAAGCAAAATAATGCAAACCTCATCCTTACTGTTGAAATATTGAACACATTTTCTCTGATCTAGTAGCCACTTTTTCAACATCATATTCAATTTTGTTGTCAGTACCAAATGACAAGGAAAAGAAATAAGAAGTCTAAATATTTGGATACATGGCATAAAATTGTCATTTCTTGCAGATGATATGATTGTATACATGAAAATTGAAAATAATCTACAGATGATTTGAATCAATTAATTAGTATAACAAGTAAGCACAATTGTATTTCTATTTATCAGTAAGAAAAATCTGTCACTGAAATTTTCTAAACTATCAAATGACTAAGCATAAATCTAACAAAATATGCACAAGATTCTGCACACAAAGTATAAAATATTATGGCTAGAAATGAAAGAAAATTTAAACTAATGGAGAATTATACCAAGTACCTGTATTGTAAGACTCATGATTTTACAGATGTCAGTTCTACCCAAGTTGACGAAGCTATTTAATCTGATTTCAATAAAAATGTCAACAGATATTTGTGTGTTTGGAAGGACCCCTGCAGAAAAAGCCCCTGCCAAGGTTGCAAAATCCCTACCCTCCTATCTGTCTCCTTCCCCCAGCTCATAGTTGCACTACTTAGGAAACAGTCAATCATGGCAGAGTACAGCTAGCAGCTGTGGTCAGTAGCTGACCACAGGATTCCATTCTTCATGCAGGTTCAGTTTAATAGTTGAATGAACTTAGCTGAACTATAACTCATTGTAATAGTAAATTCTCTGCCTCTGGGCAGGATTTAGATGCCATGTTTGAATGTGTGATGTATGATCAAGTATGTTCGAGCATGTAGGAATATAGAGCATGTGCATTTATGAGCCCACCTGCAGACCCACCTCACCCGTCAATCACATCTCCCCCAACCACAAACTCCTCCCTTACACTTACTCTTATTGTTTGGGGAAGCAGGTTTAAGGCTTATTCGCCTGACCTCTGCCAGCTTTATAAAGCTCTTTCCCTGGTGTGATCAATCCTGGTGTGGACTTTTAATTATCTGCACCAGGCAAGAACCCAGGGACCTTATGAGGGTCCCCTTTGTGTGTGTGTGTGTGTGTGTGTGTGTGTGTGTGTGTGTGTAGATATTTGGAATCAATGTGACTTGACATATATAAGTCAGTGCAAAGGACAAATATAGGCCAGGTACTTGTTAAAAAAATATATGTATGGTGGGACGGACTTTTTCTACTTAGTATCAAGATTAATTATGAAGCTGAGCATTTATTATTTTAAGGTAGACCAATAGGCCAATTTAACTGATATAGAACTCCAAAATAGATGCACATACATGTAAAATCGTGATATTTGAACATACATCATTGCAGAGTGGTGAGTCTTTTCAATAATTTGTTAAAGAGCAATTAGATAACCATATGGGAAAAAGTGAATCTTAGTCCAGCCTTTGTTACATATTTAAAAACTGAATTGTAGGTGTATTAAAGATTTAAATGTCAAAGGCAAATATAATAAAGTTCTAGAAAATATAGCATATATTTATAACCTTGCAGTAAGGAAAGCTTTCTTAAACAGAGCCCTAAAAATCCTAACTACAAAATAAAACAAGACTCCATTAAAATTAAAATTGCTTATCTATTTAAAAAAAGTAAAAGAGTAGAAAGCACACCATGACGTGGGAAATGTATTTGCAATATATCTATAACCAACAATGGGCTCATAACCAAAATATAAAATTAGCTCATAATATTCTAGAAGAAAAAGTCAGATAGTTCATTAAAAAAAAATGGCTAAAGACTTTAAGAGATGATATTAAAAAGTCTAATAAACATACCAAAAGGCCCTCAATCTCACTATTAAACATGAAACGCACACTTAAATGTAAACATTGCAGCAAAATACCGCTGTAAACCCTTCTGAAGTAAAGACTGTCCATCCAGAGCTGATGATACTGTGGGTCAATTTCAAGCATTAAATGGAAAATAGTTTACATACTAAAGTTAAATTTAAACAGACCTTAGAAGCCAGATTTTCACCCCTCATTTTATACCCAATAGAAGAACTTGCACAGCAAGGGACCGATCAATAAGGTTGATTGCAGCATTATTCATAATAATCATTAAAAATTTCCCAATAATAGATTTAATGAATCAGTTTTATGTAACCATAAAATCAAGTACTATGTTTTAGTCCAAGTTTTAAACATCAATACCATTTTTCTTTCTCAGAGTTTCTACAGCTCTTCATCAATATCCAGTTATTATAAATAGCAATTATTTCACCTGGAATATAATTTATGTGACCCAAAAGTTTGGGTGTGTCTTTTGAAGTGCCCATCTCCTGTGTAGGTTTGTCTCTTCTTGTCCATGCTTTCACTGTCTTTAACTTTATGCCTTGCACTGCATTCTGATGTCTTATTGCAATCCTCAATGCCAGTTTTCCAACTTATTCTTCTACATATCATTTGCAATGATGCAAATAATGTCTGCTTATTTTTTATTACCTCTATTTCTTTTTCTTATTATTTTTTAACCAGGACTTTAAAATTTTGAAATAAACGCAATTCTCTTCATAATTATGCTTTCTTGTTTTCCTACCTTACAAGATTCTTTTATGCTGAATGTTGGGAATTTCACTTTTGAAAGGCTCCTAATTTTTTGACACATATCACAACTTGAAATAATAACATTGCTTTTGTTTTCTGAAACTTTGTGAAAGCTGTCTTCCTAAAGTGCAGGAAATAGGTCACGCTCCTTCTCCCAAGCTACCACAAACCTTAAGTTATTACTTTTTATTTTCTCCCTTTACTCTGTCACTTCCATGTCAATTTCTCTTTGTTAAACTTCTTTCACAGTAAACAAACTACCTTTTCACCAATAAAGAAAATAAAATGTTTTGGTTTCTGTAGAGCAACTATCAAGTTGCTGTCCCCACTGACACATTTCTGAAGGAAATTAAAGCCCTGTACCCTTTCCAGGCAGCCATGTAGTGTACAAAAGCTCCTTGAATTAGAAATCGGTCAGATACCTAACAGCTGTTAATCTTTAGAGGCCACGACCTTTCATAAACAAACACAAATCATATTACTATTTTTAAGCATCTGAGCTAAGAAATACAGAAATATTTTGCCAGTTAGTAGTTGAACTGAAGTTGGAAGAACTTCTAGGACATGTTGAGATAAGGCAAATGAAATCCTCACACAAGACACAGCAAAGGCAAATGGTGGTTGCCTTTCCTTTCTATGCCCTGGTGTGCAGACTTATGCATAGCTTCTTTGCTTTCTGGTGTCCAGTTAAATTTGGCAAAAGAAAACTGGGAAGTTAAGTGTAGCACTTGTTCCTACATCCTTCCTACCTTCAGGGTAACCTCACTGCAGTTCTCAGGTCCTGTGAAGTGGCTCTCTTTTCTTCAACCCTCTCTTTCTGTCTTCCCTCCCTCCCTTCCTTCCTTTCTCTATTCCTCCCTCCCTCTCCCAGTTCTCCCCTCTGCCTGTCATCTATTTATCTATCTATCTATCTATCTATCTATCTATCTATCTATCTATCTATCTATCATCTTTTTTCTCCTTCTCTCTTCTTCTCCTTTCCCCTCTCTTTTTCTGTCAGTCTCCCTCTTTCCCTTTCTCTCTCCCTGCATTCTAGTAACCAATCCCTCCCACTTCTTCAAACCTAGGAATCATGATGTTCTAGAGCTGTTAATATCCAGATTATAAATCATTTATGGTTTTCCTACCCTTTGTCCACAACTTTGAAAATCGTCCCTTTATGAAAATCATCTTGAATTATTCATTTTGATTATGCTGTGGGTTTTCCATCAGAACTGGCTCCTTTATGAGGAAACAAAAAAGATAAAGAATACAGGTTGTTAAAGTTGGTGAATATCGTGAAGTGAAAGAATCACAAAGATGGAGAGAAGCTAGTCCTAACAGATTGCATGTTCTAGACCAAGGCATTGCTATCTTTTGAAAAGTAACCTTTGCATGATACACAACTAATTAATGTCAAGTCCAGGCCTAGAAATCAAATCTGCTTATTTGGACTACAGCTGTTTAAACCATAAATAAATAAATACATAAATAAATAAATAAATGCACACACACACACACACACACACACACACAGACACACACACATATGCTTTTATTCATGCTTGAGATTTTTCACAATACGTACAATGCCACATGTTTATTCAGATGCTTATGATTTTCCTAGGGCTAGATATTCTCTTTAAATTCTTTAAGGGATTTTGAAGCACATTATTTATTCAGTTACTCAGATGGTTCTACTCTTCCAAATATAAGAACTCTCCTGACATTCAAAAAAAACTGCTTTAACTATCAGATAAGTGAGCATGAAATAATATTATAAGGCAATAGACCTTATAATCCATTCCAGGTTTAATGATATTTCCCAAATCTTGAGGGCAGTCACCGAGGTTATCACATTCTTTTCAAAAGAGTCTCTAACCTATGGTTACCCCTGACAGAAAAACAGAGACTAGTTGCATTTCCCAGAGATAACCACATTATACCCTCATGAACAATGGATTTTGCTTTTCAGATATAGCCAACATGTTTGCTTGTCAATATGAGATTGTTTTATGCTAACAATACTTCTTTTTTATTTTAAAATATGTTCCACATGAAACATAAAGTAACTCAATCCAATAATAGCTTTGGCTGACACATGCTGTGAAACATGGTTGATGACATCCAGTCTTCTCTTTGTGCTGTAAAATAGGTTTTATGGCATGATTATCTTTCACTAGCACCCTATGTGCAAGAAAGAAAAATGATGGCCAAACAGAAGGGATGCTAACATTTCTTTAAAAATGTACAAATCTAGTGGTTTTTATTAATCCAACTTTGTAATGTGTCCCCTAAGTACTAAAGCAATATGTTTATTTGCAGACATTTTTGCCATAGTTGTTTATATAAATTTGCTCCATAAATTATATTATTCCTGGTATCAGAACACCCCATTAGTGTTGTTGTCCTACACTACGGCATCACTTTCATCAACATCTCTACATGACCACTCTCTTTGTGGCTCATGTACCTTGTTAAGGGGCCTCTTTTTCATTTCTGATATTTCCCTGGACTAGCAAGTTCCATTGAAATCCGTGACTCCCAGTCCTCTTTGACCCTTGAGTGATAGTGAATGTGCAGTGACCTTGAAAAGCTTTAATAGAAGTCCTAATAATAGCACTTGCCCCTCATTTTGCTGTATTTTCTCTCAAGCAATGTTTGGAATTATGTTTAGAAAGAACAAAGTCCATCTTGCCGACACCTGAGCAAAGGATATTTTGGCCTCGATATGTCACTGGTGAAACAAGTATTTAGTAAGAGTAAAGATGAAAATAAAGTCATTTTCATCCCTGAAAAAAATAAGTTTATAGTATAAATTAAGTTTATAGAATGCCCAGGCTAAGCAACTGTAGCATCAATTTGTTAAAAACAAAAGCCCATTCCTGTCTTTCTATTTCTAATCTGTCTATCAATATATCAATCTCTCTCTATTTATTTACATTTAGAATTCAAGATTTTGTTAAGTATGAAACATAGAAGTAAATCCTTATTTTGAAATTATCAAATAATATATGATGAGAAAAATCTTGAGTAGTTAATATTTTGTTGTAATGAAAATTATCACAAAAATCCTGAAAAGCTGTCATTTTTCTAGCAACCTAGCTTATACTGTACAATTTGGAACTAAGGATCTTAAGTAAATATTATGCCATTATGCCATTTGCTTTTTAAGTCATGCTAAGCTGAAATTGAGAATATGAAGTAAAGTTGACCAAATCGGAAGGCTATGAAAAAAATAGATAAAAACATTATTAGAATTTCCTAGCAGAAAATAAAATTAAGAACAGGTTCAAGAAATGTACTAAGGCTGGCAACGTCCATCAATGAGGAAGGGAACTAAAATAATATGTTTTTTAAAAAGAAATAAAATATCTCACATGCATCATAAGAGTTTGTGTGGGTACTTAAATAAAATAAAGTTATGGAGAGAGATAGTCCATGCAGAAATGTCAATCAAATAAAAATCATGAGTCGGAAAACGATGTATCAGCAAAATAAATATCCTTGTATGGACATTTGTGACCTAAAGGGTTTCAGACAGCAGTACACCAAGGGTTTCTGATTCGGTAGGTGTGGGGACCACACCTGGAGAACCCCTGCCCCACAGGATAAAGGTCAACGTGGTCCTCCTACTTGAACGTCTTTCTTCTCAGTTTCACACATGCCGCTACTTAAACTTCATGGGCTCAATATTTGTAAAATGCAAGGCCAATTTTATTTGATGAGTGAAATTATAGGATACATGGTTTTATAGATAGATAAAGAGAGTGAAAGAGAAAGTGAGAGAGAGATGCTTGTAATTAAACATACTAGCTTTAACTCTTATGTTTCTATCTGTTTTCTCTCCAAACCATACTGAACAGAATAAAAAGATGAAGCCCTCAAGGAAAAGGAATAAATACAAAGAAAACTTCAGCACACTAGAGGTATGAATACAACCTGGTGACAGGAAAGCTGATGGCTAATAATAATTGTCTTAGCCAACTAGAGGAAAATGAAACCTATCTGCCTGTTGTGGAGAAGAGCACGTGGGTTCACTGCAGAGTGGTAGCAGGACTGCAGAACTGGACTGGAGGCACCAGCCTCATCTGAAGGCTGGGGGTGCAGGCGAGCCCCCTTACCACAGGAAGATTGGAATGTTAGATTCCTTCCCAAACGCTATGCAGCCAGAAAACCCCCTTCCCCAGCCTCCTGGGAGAAAAAGAGCATCGCTTCCCGGGAATTGAATTAGTTGATTCTAGGTTTGGGCGTGGCAGGCGTAAAAGAAGTTAGGTAATGAGATGGGCAACTGGCTGTTACATGCCAACACCCTCACTCGGCTTGTCTCCTAGGACAGTGGAAGCCAGGTTTATAGTCTCCAGGCAGCACAGTAGAAAGTTCTGCTCCCCATTAACTGAGTATCACAAAAGAAAGTGCTCCTGAGTACTAATAATTTGGGGTTTCCTCAACAAATATTTTTTGTCTTTTTCTAATCTACGGTGAGAACCAACATTTGATCAGCCCAGCCTTGCATACTTTTCTCAATG
This sequence comes from Cabassous unicinctus, assembly GCA_029593785.1. Lineage (NCBI taxonomy): Eukaryota > Metazoa > Chordata > Mammalia > Cingulata > Chlamyphoridae > Cabassous > Cabassous unicinctus. The sequence continues at coordinate 25,373 of JAQZBX010005447.1, forward strand.
TGATTTTTAACATTTCTTTTTCTCAGTATTAAAGAGCATTATGTGATCACCAGATGTTAGGAAAAAATCTTTTAATATAAAGACAGGGACCAAATCAAACAATGGGGAAAAAAAACTCATAGAGAATGCAGAAAGTGCAATGAAGTTTAAAAAAGAAATTTGGCTAAAACCATCGGTGAAATAACATAGTTTATCCATGAGATAAGCTGCTACTAAAGAAAAGGAAAAAGGAAACATGAAATATGCAAGTGTCTCTGGAAATTAAAAATCTGACAGCAAGAATTAAAAATTCACTAGAATGAAGATATAGTTAGAGAAATCTTCCAGGAGGAGAAGAATTTTAAAAATGGACAAAGAAAAGCCAAATTGAAGAGAAATGATTTGAGAGGGGATGAACTCAGGAGATTGAACATCTAAATCATAGGAGTGTTGCAAAAAGAGAGCCAAGAAAGCAGCAAGCAGGAAACTGTCAAATAGGTGATAGCTGATGAACTCTGAAAGGGGATTATGCATGGGTTATGAAACTCAAGCTGTTTATAGGATGTGGCTCACTGGAGCAAATGTCCAAGGGGTGATGGCAAGAGAGTGGTGTAGTCTGACTAACTTGCATTCTTACTTTGGTTAATGCAAAATCAAAACAAATACACAAACAAAAGTAAAACAAAACTCCACTCTTTCAATGGCATGGCACTCTAAAATTTCAGAACATCAAGAATTTAAAAAAAAAAAAATCCTAAAATCTTCTCATGGGTAAAATAGAAGATCCTACAGGGTGAATAAATAATTCAATTGGCATCAGATTTTTCCATGGCGATGTTGGGAGCCAAAGATGATGGAGAAAAACTCTTAAAATGCTAAAGGAAATTTATTTACAACTAAGAAATCTATTAATATCTAAACTGTATGTTGAATGAAAACATTTGCAGACATGCAGAGACTTCCCAAAATACACATCCCAGGGGTCATTGTTTCAGAAGCTTCTAGGGAGTTTACTCCCCTGTTCCCCACCTCTACCCAGAAAGCAGGTCTATGTCAAGAAGAGAAAGCTGTGGTATCTGGGAAAGGAGACGCTGAATCATTGAGTGTAGGAGAGTTGCGGCCAGCCAGAAATAACCTAAACGGCACTCTTGGGAGCACGGATGAACATAATTTTATTACACGTGGGCCCAGAGGAGAGTCAAATCTCCAAAAATCTGAGCGCCGTTTTCCGATTTTCATAAGTTTATATAGGTACACTAAGTGGGCAAATTCCTGAGCAAGCGGGCAGGCGGAGTTACAAAGGCAGAGAAGCAAGCTTAGTTTATCTTTCTAAAAGCAGAAGGCCATTAGGGAGTCATTATCTGTATAGAGTTGTAAATTTCAATTCAGAGGGGCAGCCTGGGGTGCTTATCTTCCGGACATGGATTCCATGGAGATAAGGGGAGGAAGGAGGGGAGAGAGGGACCAGGGACCCAGGGGAGTTTATTTTTTTAAAGCTGTGGGTTTCTGCTGAGGGCGGGCTTGGGATCTCAGCCCTTCCCTCATCAGGAGGAGAGAAGATGAGAATGTGTGAAGGGATGATTTAGGAAAACAGCAGGACAACAGGTCTAGAGGGTATGCAGTGAATACTGCTGTAAAGGCCAGAAGGACCAAGGAGAGCTGATTAAAAAATAAATAAATAAATAACCGATCAATTAATGTGTTGGAAAATATTTAAATAAATTCATTTTTAAGAAAATATAAATGCATAGTAATTTAAGTAAATTAAAACATAGGTCAGCCATTAGCTCCATTTTGAAAATATGCAAAATGAAATCTACTAATGGTACATTATTTGGCACAACTGTGAAAAATATTTAATAGTCATAATTTGCTAACAACTCACTGAGCAACAACAAAAGAGTGATACAACTCTCAAAGAGTAGAGGCAAAGCAGTGTGTGTGTGTGTATACACATCCCTGTTGAGTGTGATTATGTGTATAAAATAGTTAAAACTTCATCTTCCACATTAGGAAGAAAATAGACCACATCTATAACTGAAACAGTAATACTATTAGAGTTTTGTAGAAATATGGACATAAATAGCAGCAGCAATAGTTAAAATATCTGAAAAAGATTGTCTTTAGGGAGCAGAAATTAAATTGGGAAGAAAAACGAGAAGAGAATGAAAGTTTCTATTAGAATGCAAGCATTGCGATTTGATTTTTAAAATTTGCATATTTATTATATTCAATTTCATAGCTGTTTTATAGTTTTTATTTTGAAGACAACAATTTTAAGGGCATTTGTTTTTATCATTCTAAATCTGTTTAATCCTTCTTTACATAAACTTTACATGAAGTTTAAATAATAATATAGTTTGCCTCAATGTGCTTTCCACATCCATTTAGGACATTGCTAAGAAAATAAAGAGAATAAATTATAATTTCTTTAACTTTCTAAAAATGTAAATCCACCTAATAACTGAGTAAGTTAAATGGCCAATGTCATTATTACAAAGAAGTTTATTATTAGCCGTAAGACCAGCTTCTGTAGTTATGAGAAATGAACTTGTTCTCTGTGAGTAATTATTAACTGCTAAATCCTAGATGGCAACAAATGGAGAGAGAATTTGGGTGTTGTAAATAGAACAATTCTATAATTTTCTTTTAACCTATGAGCATTATCTCCTGTGCTCAAACGCCTATGGGAAAGACCAAGCTAAGACTTTCATTTTAAATAAATGCCATATTACCAGATTGCTTGCATTGCAAATAATCCAACAGTGAGGCATGGGATTCATTAGTGGTAGGAGAAAATTCATGACAAGGAGAGAAACAGAGAAGATTGGCAGACAAGATGATCTGAAGTTAAACGAATAAACAGCAGTATTTCTAAACTCTCATGCCTTGCTTTTTTCCATATTCTCATATCTCTTTTACACATAACATGTCAAAAGGCTTAATGTCAGGAAAATAACAGTGGAAGACACAGACTGAAAAATGCTGTACAATAAGGATAGGGATAGTTTTATATATGATGTGTATTATATTTGTTTCTGAAACAATTGCAAAATTCATTTGGAGTATTTTCTAATATGAATTGCATACCAACATCAGTAATACAATTGTGCGATCATGAGAAACTTTAATTGAATAAAATGTCATTTTTTATATTGTCCTCTTGATATTAGATGTAATTATCATTAGATGTAATTATCATTTTCAATATTGGCCTCTTGATATCAGTTAATTCCACCTTACAATATCTAAAATATCTTGATATCAATTAATTCTAATTTACAATAACTAAGCAGAACATTTGTGTGGTCTCTATACCGATGGCATTCCACTTATTAAAGTATAGGGATTGTTACTAGTTTGTCCATCATTAAGTTTAGTTTACTTTAATGCATTGTTAATGCATAAATCAACACTTTCTAAAATAAACTGCATCCTGTCCAAAATTTAATATCAGGTGACAAAAAAAAATCAAATTGAAAGATAAGACCCTACTATAATGAGATGTGGTTTTAGTTGGTACAGGGTTTCTGTTGGGATGTTTAAAAAAAATTGGTGATGGATGGTGGTGATTGCATTTTGGATGTAATTAATATCACTGAAATATATATTTGAATGTGGTTAAAAGGGAAATATAGGTTATATATATGTTACCAGAATAAAAATTAAAAACAAATACCATAAGATTGTACAACACAGATAATGAACCGTAGTGTAAACCATGGACTACAGTTAATAGTGTAACATAATTGAAATAATGTTGTTTCATCAATTGTAATAAATATACCACACTAATGCCAATTGTTAATAAGGGGAAATTGTGTGTGTGAAGGGACCAGTATATGGGAACTCTATATTTTCTGCATGACTTTTCTGTAAACCAGAAACTTCTCTAAAAATAAAAAATTAATAAAAAGAAAAAAAAAGATACACAATATGAAAACTAATACTAAGAAAGCTGGAGTTGCTGTATTTCAAACAAGTGAGATGTCACAGCAAGGAAAACTATGAAGGCTGAAAGGGAAGTTATATAATGTTAAAGGGGCCAATTCTCCAAGAATCCGTTACAACCATTAATGTGTATGCACCTAACAACAAAGTAGCAAAATATGTAAGGCAAAAGCTAACATAATGCAAGGAGAAAAAGACAAACCCATGATTATTTGGAGACAAACACTCCACTGTAAGTCCAGACTCCAGAAAATAATTAAAAATATTGTTGAAATAAACACCATCAATCAACTAGATCTATTTGATATTTACAGAATATTTCAAACAAAAAGAGCAAAGAACACATCCTTCTCAAACACACATGAAATGCTCATCAAGATTTATCACACTCTGAAATATAATACAAATTCCATAGAGTACAAATTATACAAAGTATGCTCTCAGACCACAACGGAATTAAACTGGAAATCGATAACAGAAAGTTAACTGGACAGATTCCATATATTTGGAGATTAAACAACACATTTCTGGAAAACACACAGGCCAAAGAAGAAACCCTAAGTGAAATTTAGAATTATGTTGAACAAAATGAAATTTAGAATTATGTTGAACAAAATGAAGTTGTTGAACAACTTATCAAAATATGTGGCTTACAGCAATAATAGTGCTTAGAGGGAAATTTATAGAGTTCAATGTACACTTTAGAAAAGAAAAAAAAGTATAAGTACATAAGGAAGCTAGAGAAAGAAGAACAATATAAACCTATAACAAGCAGAAGTAAAGAAGTAATAAAACATAAAGCTGAAATCAATGAAATTGAAACAAAAAAAAATCAATAGAGAATATCAATGAAACCAAAAGCTGTTTCTTTGAAAAGATCAATAAAATTGATTAACCTCTAGTCAGGTTAACAAGAAAAAAAGAGAGAAGATACAAATGACCATGTCAGACATGATCTATTTATCTCATGGACACTAAAATGACAATAAAGGAATATTATGAATAATTGCATGCCCCCAATTTTGATAACTTAGATGATGTTGACTAATTCCTTGAAAGACACAATCCATTCAGATTTACACAGGGAAATAGTGATATCAAATGCCCTATACCAATTCAGTAAATTGAATCAACAATTAATAATCCTCCAAAACATAATGAATTCTATCAAACATTTAAATTACAATTACACCAATTTTTTACAATGTCTTCCAGAAAATAGAAGCAAGTGGAACACTTCGTAACTCATTCTATGAAGCTGGCATTACTTAATGTACAAAATAGATAAAGTTATTACAAGAAATTAGAACTACGGACCAATATCTGTCATAAACATAGATGCAAAAATCCGGAACTATATGATAGCAATCAAATCCAACAATGTATAAAAGAAGTTTCCCCCATGACCAAGAGGGATTTATTCCAGGTATGCAAGGTGGTTTCAATATTTGAAAATCAATTTACATAATCCACCAAATTAACAGACTGCAGAAGAAAAATAATGTGATCACATCAACACATGGAGATAAATAATTTGACAAATTCCAATACACATCCATGATAAAATCTCTCTGCAACCTAGGAATAGAGGAGATATTATACATCTTGATAAAAAAATGTATTAACAATATATCAATTTATCAATGATTCATGAAAGAAAAAATAGATAAATTAGAGTTTATTGAAATTGAAATTTTCTGCTCTGTGAAAAGCGCTGTTAAGAGAATGAAGAGTTAAGATCACAGACTGGGAGAAAAATTTGTAAAACATATTTCACAAAGGACTTGTATCTAAAATGCACGAATAATACTTGAAACTGAACAAAAGACCTGAACCTCTCCAAAGAAGATACACATATGACAAATAAGCACAAGAAAAGACGCTCAACATCCTATGCCAGCAGTCATTAGTGGACAGCCAATTAAAACGGCAATGAGATACCACTGCACGTCTGAGATCATGGCTAATATTAAAAAACCTGGCAACACCAAATGCTGGTGAAGGAGCAGAGTGACAGGCTTGGTCGTTTCCTGCTGGTGGAATGCAACGCCTCAGCCATTCTGGAAGACCTTCTGACCGTTCTTAACGAAGCTAGACGTTGGCGTACAACGTCAATCCAGCAATCGCGCTGCTAGGGTCTTCCTCAAAGGAGTTGAAAACCCATGTCCACGCGAAAACCAGCACACAATGTTGACAGCAGCTTTATTCCTTTAGCACAGGGACGGATGAAGAAACTGTAATGCATTCTACAGTGCACTAGTGTTCAGTGATAAGAAGAAATGTGCTAACAAGCCGCGGGAAGACTAGAGGAATCCTAATGCCCTTCAGCTAGGTGAAAGAAGCCGTTCTGAAAAGGCTACATATGGTATGATTCCAACTCTATGCCACATTGGAAAAGGCAAAACTTTAAAAACAGTAAACAATAACAACAACAAACAGTTGTTGCCAGGGGTTTGAGGAGAAGAATAGGAATAATGGCTAGGTGAAACATGGGCGAGGTTTAGGGTGGTGAAACTATTCTGTACGATTCTGTAATGCACATACACGGCATTATGCATTTGTCAAAAGCCATAAAGCTGATTAGCACAGAGTGAAATTTAATGTACACTATGGACTTTAGTTCATGATAATGTATCAATGTTGGTTCAAAAATTGTAACAAATATGCCACACTAATGCAACATGTTCATAGTAGTGGATACTGAGTGTGTGGGGAGATGGGGAATGGGCATGTGGAATTCAGTTTTACTCTTTGTTCAATTATTCTGTAAAATAATAATATACTGAAAAATAGTATATTGATTTTTAAAGAATACATCTCTGAATTGATTTGTCATACCACTAACCCTTTTGTACTTTATTTTGTACAATTACATCCTTATACCCATTTAATTCATATTTTTTGTGTTGTTATTTTTATATTTGATTGAGTTGAATACTTAATTCTTCCATTACGTATTTTCCCTACTGGTTTTCTGAACGTACTTAATATGTGTGCATTTGTGAATGAGATTTGTATTTTTATCCTTGTAGGGGTTGACTGTTGTCCATAATTTTTGCTATACTGAGTTCCCATTGCAAATATTTTCCAATACTTCAAAGTGAATTTATTACACGTTGTAATTTTCATTTGACTGTATGACTCAGAAAAGTTTCCTTAAATTCTTACTATTTTATGAGACTTGAACTATCAATATCATATCTTTGTAAATTTTAGGTTTTATTTTTTTCACAATAAAATTATATATGCAAACATATAGCTATATCAGTATCTATCTTTTTTGTTAGAGAAGTTGTTAGCTTAGAAAACAATCATGTGTAACATACAGAATTCCCATGTTATGCATGATTGCACCAACACCTTGCATTGTTGTATCTTTTCAATCATCCAACTATTACGGCAAGGAATTCTAGATAGAACAGGCAAAAGAGAGGGAAGAAATAAAGAATAATAGAAACCTTTTCCTGAGTTGAAAACAAGTACAGTCAGATTTAAAGAGTGCTGCAAATGTTTAAATTAAAATAAAAACAATCTAGAAATATCTTTGTGAACTTTCATAACTTCTTGTTTCTCATTTAGGATTAGATTAGATACAATTTTAAGAGTATGGATGTGGCTTACCTGCTACGCAGAATCTTCGGCCACCCAGGCTGCTTCCTGATTCTCCTCTGTCTCCAGAAGATGCAGCCCTTGTCCTCCTCATCAAAGACGCTACTCAAAACATACACAACCCAAGAAGTAGAATGACAGAAGAGAAAAAGAGAGATTAGAGACATACCATGTATCTTCTAAGAACAGTTTATGGAATTGACCTGTAGTCACGTACTTCTCAGTGGCTAGAACTTGGTCACAGATCCCAAGTAGGTATTGAATGTTTGGAAATGTGTAGTTTATTCCAGATAATCATATTTTGAGATGACGATCATGGATTCCAAGAAGTGGAAAGTAAATATTTAGACAGACAATGACATGTCTTTGTAAACAGTTCACTTTTGGCTATCCAAATAGTCATGCACAATCTGTTTTTCATATGTATTAATAAAACACGATCAGCACATCTTTATGGGAAGCAATCCTGAAGTTCCATTTCAAACTTGCCTTCAGCACAAGATGCAGACCTTCTTCACTTTGCATGTTTTCTTTGGTGTGTGTGAGCAAAATACCTATACATTAAAATATCTTCCCTGCAGAAACGAAATGCAAATATGGAATATGAACAAAAAAATGCAATAGTAACTTCTAGTTACAAAATGGGGAAAAGGAAGCAACATTCAACATGTTTCCATAGAGTCACCACAATTCTGAGGGACAGGAATAGTACAGACTAAATATCTGGGCAAAATAGAATATATTTGTGCCTTGGAAGAGAATCCAATACAAAACACAATTCTGATTTTCTTTCCAGAACCACTTTCCCTAACAACCTGTGCCCTGACTGGAGAGGTTGAGCAGGAAACAATGTTGTCGATTCTTTGACACTACTGAACAAGGGTCACCACTTGTGATTTACAGTGCCATACTTTCACAGCACATCGATTAAGAAACTGGAGTCTCAAATAGCAGTGGCCAAACAAAACCGAAGCTTCTTTCTTTCTCACATAACATTCTGGAGACAGTGTCCTGCAGAACTGGGGCAATGTCCTTGTGGCAGGAAGTTATTAGGAGTCCAGGCTTCTTCCAGGAATCCACTAGATCTCTGTAGTGTGAGTCCATCACATTCACATTCCAAGCAGCAGGAAGAAAATGGGAAGAAGAAGGAACAAAAGTCAGGGCCAGTTCTTGCTTAAGGAAATGTCCCTGACTTGTCCCTCGACATTTCCCTTCATATCCCATGAAAAAATGAAACACATTTGGCTTTGGGTAAGTATAGAAAGTAAAGTGAAAGTCTGTGTCCATCTAAATATTAGAAACTTCTTTATGATCTCTTAGTCCTGGACACTCCCTTTGTAGAAATGACAAACGTGGTAGATTTTCATTTACTTTTGTGATTATTCAGTTGATTTCTGGCTCTTAATAGCATTTCAAATATCTGAAACTCATTGCCATCACAATTTTTATTCACATGCTATTTTCTCTGCCTGGACTTCCACCATCTAGAAAACAACTTATTTTCCATTGTATCTCAGGTCAAATCACAATAACAGACACTCCTATAGAAACATGCCTAGTTATATCACAAGTATATTCTCAACTTTAATCTTATTTTCATAACTATTTGCTTTTTTTTTTGTCTATCTTATTCATTAGATTGCAAGTTCAGCATAATCCCAGTAAAAAAAAGCACAAGGTCCGACACATAATAAATGTTCAAAATTATTTGTTGAAGCTATAAATAATGGAAATGAGATGTAAGAAACTCAAAAATTAATCCTGGAGTGTAATGAAATATTTGTTTCCCTCACTAAAATGTCACAAGAGGATGGGCCTTGGCCATTGTGTTCTCTACTGAATTTCACATTCTGTCACAGTGACTTGCACTATGTGACAATAAATATTTGGTCATCTAATGAAAACAGTCGAGTAAATACATGTCAATTTGCCTTCTTTTAGCTTCACCAAACAATTTTGGGAAAATTATTTCTTAATCTTAAAGTGTTCCTCCTATAGAAGTATTTGGATCCTCTCATGATTTTGCTTTACATTTTCTGCATATTTTCTCAAAAGCCCGGTATGCGTGGTGTGTGTATGTTCTCTTACTCTAGCCATTTTCTGAGTTCAGAGTGAACTTTATTCATCTTTACTAACATACAAGTAGTGTAGATAAAGCTTTATCAAAATCGCAGTTGGAAAGCATCTTCATCCACCCAGCTCCCAGGCCAGCCCCATTATTGGAAAGACATCCCATTGCTTACTTCTTGTGGTTTTCCACATAAACTCCTGATTGTCCTAATAGTCCTCTGCCTAGCTCCTTTTCATAGGGGCTATACCTGCCAGGCAACAGTGTGCTTCAGCACCCTTTCCTCAGGCTTTTTGCCAGGCTACTCCTGTGATCTCTAAATGGATTTAGATGCAGATAATGGGAAAACTATTTCAAAATGGTCTAAAAAATACTTCCTATGTAGTAGAGAATAGCTTCCTAGTGTTTTGGTTAGACTTGACCCAGGATAACTTAATCAAAAGTATGGATACTGTTATTTTTTCTTTTAACATTTTATTTTGAAATAATTTCAAACCTACAGTATAGTTGTAAAAATAATTTTTAAATTCCCATACCGAAAGCCCCAACACAATCCCAACCCCCAGATAAACAGATCCACCAATTTTAGCATTTTGCCATTTTTGCCATATCATTCTATCTAATCTATTTTCTGAATATTTGAGAACAAGTTGTACCCATCATACTCCTTCAACACACAATTTCCCTGCACATTTCCTATGAACATGTGCATTCACATATATAATCACCTTAAGTGCAGTTATCAAGCTCAAGAAATGTAATGGCATATTGCTTACATTCTATAATCCAATGTCTTCTTCTTTCCCAATAATGTCCTTTTGAGCCCTTTCTCCTCAATTCTTAGATCCCATCCAGTATCATGTATTGCATTTACCACAATCTATTACTAGAAATATCCCTTCAACCCAAACAGAAGCCTTTCACTCATTTTTCATTAATTCCCCATTGTCCCTGTCCCCACCCCTGGTGACCTGTACTCTACATTCAGCCCCTGTGAGTTTGCATATCCTCTGAAATTTTCTTTGTGGTTATCAATAAGATAAATTTAACACACTAAATCTATGAAAATCTTGCTCGTGTTGATAAGAATTTACTTTAATAGATACATCATCTACATTTCTATACACCTCTGTCTCCCCACCTTTATGTAGTTCTTGTCCCAAAGTACACATTTATGCATGAGTTCAAAACACTGATTTCTCACTACATTTTATGCATTTGCTTTTAGATCCTATGCGAAGTAAAAAGTAAAGTTACAAAGAAAATACAATAGTAATGACACTTATGTTTACCCCTGTCATTATCTTTAAAGGAGATTTTTATTTCTTCATGCAGGTTCAGTCAACTGTCTAGTGTCCTATTCTTTCAAACTGCAGGGCTCCCTTTAGCATCTCTTTTAGGACTTGTCCAGTGGTGATGATGTCCTTCAGCTTTTGTTTATCTGGGAATGTCTTACTTAATCTCTCCCTCATTTTGGAAAGACAGTTTTGTCAGATATAGAATTCTTGGTTGGCATGTTTCTGCTTTCAGCACTTCAAATATGTCTTCCCACTGTTTTCTTGCCTTCATGGTTTTTGATAAAAAATTGACCATTAATCTTATTGAGGTTCCCTTAAACATGATGTTACTTCTCTCTCATTTCTGAATTCTCTTTATCTTTGGCATATGACAGTTTGATAGCAACAGTGTGGTTTGGGTCTATTTATGGTTATCCTCTTTGGAGTTGAGCATCTTAGATGAATACATTCACGTCTTTTGTTCAATTTTGGAAGTGATCAGCCATTAATTCTTTAAATTTGCTTCTTTCTCTCTTTCTTCTCCATATGTTATTCTCACAATGCCTATATTGTTACGCTTGATAATGTTCCCAAGTTTCCCCAGGCTCTGTTGACTTTTCTCCATTATGTTTTCTTTCTGCTCCTCAGACTCGATGAGTTCAATAGTGTCATCTTTAATTTTACTGATTCTTTCTTCTGCCAGCTCCAATCTGCTGTTGAAACCCTCTAGGGAAGTTTTAATTTCTGTTACTGTGAACTTTAGCTCTGTTTGTTGCTTTTCCTAATTGCCATCTCTCTATTACTCTTCTCTTTGTTTTCATCTATTCTTTTCCTGATTTGGTTTAGTTTTTTGTCCATGTTTTCCTTTACTTCTTTGAGCATATTTAGGTCCATTTTTTAAAAAGTCTTCATCTAGAATGTCCCAGGTCTGATCCTCCTCATTGTTGGCTTCTAATGCTTTAGTCTTCTTGTTTGCTAGGCACATCAATTTCTGTTTCTTGTTATTTTTTAAAAAATCTTTTGTTGAAACCCAGACATTTTTATACTCTGAGGTGTATGTTCTTTAAGTTTGCATCCAGCTAGTGTTATGACAGAACTTTTCTTGAATGCCAGGAGATAGAAAAGAAAAAAGGAGAAAAAAAAAAAAAAGACTGGCCTGTACAAGCACTCTCCTTCAGAGCTTATCCATACAATGAGTTTAGATAATACCCTTGGCTAAAGCACAGGTGCCTCCCTGGTCCTTCTTGCATGTGCATCTTATCCTGGGCATGCAATTTGGCCCTAGAGTTTCCCTGATTTACATGGACATGAATTCTCTCATTCCGAGGAAACAGATTCCCCTTGGTCCTGAGTACTACACGGTATGTCCTGCAGCCAGAATTCCCTTGCCCCAGGCAGCTGCTTGATGGTTTCCCACAACATTCTGTAGTAGCACTCTGTGAGCCACTGTCGACATGTAGGGCAAGTTCTGGGACAGTGAGTGTCTCAGACCACCACCAGTCAGATTGGGCCAGACATGCATGCTCGCAATGCATGAGGGTTACTCACTCCCTTTGGAGCCAGGTTCATCGACGTGCACTCCAGTGTGGGTTGGTGAGGGCTGGGAGAAGAGCCAGACACAGTAGGGATCTTACTGCTTTTAAGTAGCCTGTCTTTTGAGTTGGTTTAGTCTTTAACTATTTTAACAATTTTCTGGAACTTTGAGAAGGATGTTTCTGCCAGTCTTGCTGGTTGTTCAAAATTGGGGGGCGGGCTGGGAAGCGGGTGTGGCTCAATCGATAGAGCTCCTGTTTACCATATGGGAGGCCCCAGGTTCGCTTCCCGGGGCCTCCTTGTGGGGGCAGGCCGGCCCGCGCGGCGCGGTGGGCTGATGCAGCAAGATCTCACAGCAGGAAGCGGGTGTGGCTCAATCGATAGAGCCCCCGTTTACCATGTGGGAGGCCCCGGTTCGCTTCCTGGGGCCTCCTTGTGAGGGCAGGCCGGCCCGCGCAGTGTGGTGGGCTGATGCAGCAGGACCTCACAGCAAGGGGGAGATAAGCAGACACGGAAAAAACACACAGCGAATGGACACAGCAAACACAAGCAGCAAGAGGGGGATAAATAAATAAATAAATATTTAAAAAAAAATTGGGGGGCAGGGGGAGAGGGTCAGAGCACTGACGCTTCTCACTCCACCATCTTGATCAGGATAGGTGTTAGTTTCTATTTTATAGAATGAAATGTAAGTGGATTTCCATTCTGTCCTGGGGTCTTTTTACTTACTGCAAATTTCTCCTCTGAATTTCCCAGAGTGTAAATTTTCAGTTGTCTTGTCTGTTTTCATCTTTTGATGATTGTGGATTTTAGTGGGCAATTGGAAGTAACCATATCAGAGGCTGTTATCTAGATGCCATTTTTTTCTAAAATGTCATAGCAATCCATTAAGTGGGGGCAGAGCCTGAGAAGTGACTATTCACTCTGTCAATGGAGTATTTTTGTCACACTAAAACTTGAGTAGCAATGACTATGTGCCAGGCAACATTCTGAACACTTTACAAATATTAACTCATTTAATCCTTATGACGGTGCTGTGACTATTATTGAATGGTTTTACAGGTGTTGAAACTGAAGCCCAGAGAGGTTAAAGAATTGGCTTCAGACTTAAATGCTAGCTTTCCATGTCATTGCTTCTCCCTTTTGCTTTGAGGCACCTCTCCACACATTTTCATGGACGGTGCCCTTTACTAACTGCCTTGTGAGTCTCTGGCCACATATCTTCTTCTTGTATGTTATTGTACATGTTCAGACCAAGAGTAACAATTGAAAGTTTCATGGTGCAATTTCTTGTCCTGGAACATTTTCCCCTTTTTTCTTCCTTTCTTGTTTTCCTTTGTCACTCACCTCTGCTTCTCAGTCTGAAGTGATAGACACTATCTAATCAAATTCCTTAAACTTCAGTCTCAACTAATTTTTATGTTGCCATTCCATAGGGTAAATATAACCCTAGGGAACTTGAGAGAAAATGTTGGTCTTGATTTCAGTGATACTGAGGATATTGAATTCACTGAAACATTTTCATAGTTAAGTCTCAGAAATTATCATTGACTTAAAATACATTTGAAATTGTAATTTTTAAATGGACTGCAGGCAAGACAAATTAGATATATTTTTGTTAACACACATGCATTTGTATAAAGGAAATTTGCTGCATAATTTATTAAGAAAATGATATATATGTGAAAAAGAATCTGATTTAGCATAGCGAGCACCTACTATATTAATTTTAATATGTAATTTGTTCCATGTCTGTATGTTTATGTATTATATTTTAAATTGTTTCTATGATTTTCTTAATTGTATAGACTCTTTCAAAAAATTGAGTGTCTATTTCATCTATGTGACCTGAATTGAAATAACATCTAAAACTATGTATTATCTGATTTATAAATAGCCCAAACTACTGGTCATTTCTCAATCTATTTCTAATTCCCTGTAATGGCATAAAAGGAATTATATTTGGTGCCTCAACAATTTTGACTGGTCATGTGTTCCCTTTTTGAGTGACCACTCCAGCTACTCCACCCTGGGTGCAACCCCTCCTAGCAGCAAGGCATGTACCTCCTTATGGTTTGGATGATAAGAACCATCCTAAGCTTCTCCAAATGGCCCCTTACCCTTCACATCACGTAATTGTCAAGCAAAGCCTGTATCTCATTGGCTTAGACGATAAGGAGCTGCCCTCAGCTTTTGCAAACAGCCCTTGCCACCTCTGCTTTCTGCATTATGTAGTTTGGAATTACCAATCTCCAGTACCCCCGGGAAAGCCCTGTCCCTTCCCTCGGGTCAATATAAACGTAAGAGCCTGGGACCCACAAGTGTTCATCACTATCTCCCCATGGACCCTCGAGGAGCCCCAAGCTCCTCCATCTCTCTCTTCCAGCGCCTTTGATCTAACAAAGCTGTCCTTTCATGCATTCTCGGCTGGATGGCTGTCTGTGTTTGTGCCTCATCAACCAAAGAATGTCCACATAACATTCACACTCCCCGTCTTTTCTGTGTTGTACCTGTTCCTTGGCCCTCTGTCATATGTGGGGTTGACCTTACCCATTTCTCTCACTGTTCCTTGATCCTCTCCCTTAACATTATCTACCTCCACTGTTCCCAAAATGTGACT
This sequence comes from Cabassous unicinctus, assembly GCA_029593785.1. Taxonomy (NCBI): domain Eukaryota; kingdom Metazoa; phylum Chordata; class Mammalia; order Cingulata; family Chlamyphoridae; genus Cabassous; species Cabassous unicinctus. Next base: position 40,410 of record JAQZBX010005447.1, read on the forward strand.
GTTTGCCAGTCACAGTTCTCATATTTCTTTCTGCTCTCTTACCATCTTCTGTCCTCATTATTTCTTTCAAAAGTAACATGGGTTACAAATCAGATTTGTATTTCATTGTCTTTATATTTCATTTAGAACAATAAATGGGGTATGACTATACAAGCACCCTGCAAGGTTTAGATCAAATCAGGCCAGTTGCAAAGTTCCTGGGTAACTACTAAGTAACCAGCTCCTTATCTGGAGCAAGCAAGTGCTGTGAGCTGACTCCACGGCAGTGACAACGCCTCGTGTCACTCATCACTGGTTTAGGAAAACACAGGGAGACTAGGTAAATTCTTGTGACACAATTCTGCAAGTGAGGCTTACCATCAGAAATAAGTTTTCTGAGTGATCAGAAGAGGATGCAATCATTTCTGAGAACAGAGAGGTGTACTGGAAGAAAAATAAGTTAGAGTAGGTTCTAGGAAGACTCATAGGATTTGAGTAGAACAAAGGTAGAGAAAAGGTCAAAGCAGAGAGAACAATCTGAACAAACCCATAGATGCCAGAAGGCATAGGACACAAGAAGGGGCCATTCCAGGTTAGGCATAGCTAGCTGGAAAATGCTAGGTGAGTTTTCCATGGCGAGCCTGAGAGCCAGGCTAAGATGTCATGCTTCATTTGGCAGGAAATAGGGAGTAAGAGGAGGTCTTTGATCAGTGGAGTGACACGAGCACAGCTGTGTTTTAGGGAATTTATCAGACTATGTGTGAGAACTTCCGTTGGTGGATTTCCAAATGCAAAGCTTCGGTGCAGTAGAACCCTTAAAGATGCAATAGTGATCATTTCAAATAAAGTGATAAAGGAGAACACTTGAGCAATGGCAGTAGGGATGGACAGAAAAGCAATAATTCATTTTGTTGAAATTTTGACATTTATATCTTTTTTTTATCTCTCAAGGGGTTATTTTCCTTTCTGAGCTTGTTGTTGCTGATTCAAGAAAACTGAAGAACCTCACCAAAAATCCAGAACAATTTCTGAGTTCTCTAATCAAATTGCTGAACTTTTTCCTGGATCTGGTCTTTCATGGTTTCTGTTCTTGATGCTTTTAAATGGTGCATCGGAGATCAGATGTGTGTTAAATAGGAATAATTATCTCATTTTGAATAATTCTTTCAAATTGATCCTTCTCTTGACATATATAGTCAATGTGACTACATTTTCTTTGCATTTGAAAATATTCCAGTACAAAAGAACTTCCATAAATAGTGTGAGATAGTGTGAAACAATGTTTCATGAAATGTTTTCCAGGTTCAATTAATGGGATTTTGTAGTTAAAACTAATTTCCATATTAAATGTTGCCTCTTCTCTAAAGGTGTCTACTACTTATTCTTGTGCAAATATTAAAGTGTTTGTGTAAGATGGAAAGAAACCCTAGTCCATGGTGGTTTAAATCGATGAAATTTTAATAAATTATCAATATCAAGTCCCTTTAGAGAGATCGTGAATTAAAATCCTACATTCTCCATCCCTGTAACCATGTTAAGTTTTGCGCCATCCTAAACCTACAAATGGTATTCTGACATTGTTTGGCTACTTAAAAATTCGTAGTTAATAGGCAATAGATGAACAGTTTGTGACTAGATCACTGAAAATTTTACTTCATGGTTAGAGAAATCATCTCATGCCCTATCAAAGCTGGCCATATACTATGAATGTAAGTATACAGAATGCATTCAGTAAGAATCATTTCCCAATGGATCTAATTGTCATAAAGTAATCTCCAAGAAAAGGTTGTCATTTGCTAAGTTTTTCCCTCTAATTTTTATCCATGCATTGAAAATATAAATTAAAATGTAAAAGGTGGCCTCTAAATATTTCTTAAAGTTACAGAGGAAGATAAAGTACATTTGTGAAAAGCCAAAAATGGTCAATAATTTAAGGTAGATAAATATGGACATATATACGGTATATTTCAACTAAAAATAAACTTAAATGATTATTCCAGAGCACTTTCAAGGCAACAATTGAAATGCACGTCTAGATACAAAAGAAAAACTTCAGAAAACTAGAATCGCATTCTCTCCTTTTTAACTTTGACCATCTCCCATTCCACTGCATGTCCAGACTTTCTCTCCTCGGATTCACCTATCATTTGTAACCATTTTCCTTTCTTTGAGACTGGCTTTTTGTTTGAGTATGGATTCTGCTTGGACACTTAGCTCAAAGTCTCTTCACTTTGTCTACTCCATGGGAATGGTCTACTTTATTATGGCTGGGATCCAGTTTTGAGCCTTTATAAACTGGCTGTTATCCAAACCAAAACAACTTTGCTTCCATGACTGACGAATTCAGAATATAAAGTAAAATATCTCAAAGCTAGTCACTAGACAGCATCCCTTTTGGGTCTTGTAAATGAAACTATGCCTACACTATTTGGTTAATTTAATTGAATTTTTCAATCTGAACATACTCACAGCTTGGCTCAGTCTTCAAATATCAAGACAAGAAGATAATTAGGCTTGTAAAATATATAAACCTTGTAAAACAAAGAAATCTACAAAAAAAGAATATAGCATACATCCTCATATAGAAACAAAAGGTATTGCTGATCACACAACCATCACTTAGTAAATGCTTGATGAATGAATAGATCAATAGATATAATTCCTCTTACCCCAAATTTGACTCCCTTAAAACCAAAACTTATTAAGGTGAGTGTCAGAATTGCCACTTCAGAGGTTACTTCCATAACACAAAATGGAGCGAGGGTATGTGACTCTTTCAGTATTCTCTGTGTCCCACTGTCCCATTTCCCTCATGACTTGATTTCCAATTTCTTTGCTACTAAATAGCCTTTTCTTTCTCATACACATTTCTAAAAAATCACTTATTTTTGAAGTTTCTCCTAAATATTTCCATTTTATTTATCCCTTCTACATCCATTTACTTTCTATCTCTACTATCTGAAATACATTGATAATGAAAACTTAGATTATTTTAGATCCTGGTACTGACATTACAACAAGCCAGTTACATGATTTCAGTGAGGGTATGTCATCTTTTGTGCCACCAGTTTCCTGTCTAAAAAGACAGCTCTTGACATAGAAGATCTCCTAGTCCCTGTCTGTCTTGGAAATTTTAAGTTATGAATTAAATATGACAAAGTTAACATGGCTTGAGCTTAATCTTAATTTCCATTCTCTCCTATTGTTATATTTTATTCCCCCCATTGTAAAGTAATTCTCCCATTGTAGATTTTTAAATTGTAGTTTAGGGGGAGGATGTGGCTCAAATGGTTGGGCATCCATCTCCCATATGGAGGGATCTGGGTTCAATCCTTGGGACCTTCCAGTGAAAAATTAAGAAAAATATAGAAGGCACGTAGGTCACGAGGCCCCATGTGCGGGTGCGCTGCCAGGCCCTACCAAGTCATGCAGCAAGATGATGATGTAACAGGAGAGTGACATAAGGGAGAGCCAAGACTAGACACACCGAAAAACCTGGAACTGAGATGGCACAGGCGGTAGGACGCCTCTCTCTCACATCAGAGTTTCCGAGGATCGAATCCCAGTGAAGACAGGAGGAGAAGGATGAGAAGAGAGGACAGGGAACGGACACAGAGAGTTGCTCAGCAAATGGACACAAAAAGAGCAAAAATGGGCGGGGTGGGGGAATGGATAAAAGTAAATAAATAAATAGATCTTTTTTAGAAAAATTGTAGTTTATAAACACTCAAAGTGAAATGCACACAAATCACTATTTTTTAAATGACAGAAATCAAGATTCACTTAATTTTAGATATATTATCAGTGAAATTAACTCAAGATTAAAACTCAAAATAAATCTGAAAGCACCCTATCTTTAGAGAAGAAAAGCAAATGTTCACCAAAATGTGCTTCTTTTTCATTTAATCTCTGATGGATTTGAAAAAGTGATGAGTTGTTGCCTGTTCTAGCATGAATGGGGGTGAAATCGCTGTTGTAGTGGTTGCGTCAGTGGCACTGAAAGAGAAAAGGGTATAATGAATTGGCACTTTGTGCATTAGTTTTTACTCACATGACAGTTACTGGGCAGAGAAAGAAGAAACAAGTACATAGATAGAATGACCTTAAAATTGAAAATAAATCTATTATATCTTATGCCAGAAAATGGAAATGCAGCTATATATATATGTTGTCATCATTTCTCAGCTGTTTTTATTTTTGGAATTCAATCACGAAAAATTATTTTCAATTAGGCCCGATATTCTTCCCAAATTGCAGAAATTTTAGCAATTTAACTGGAACAATATCGAAACATAAGGGGTTGAAATGCTGACAAAGAAGAAAATGAAAAGAAGATATTTTAACAAATAGAAATATGTAATTTTCCCTTTAATTTCCTTATTTCCTAAAACATAGTATAGCTGAAAATTTTCCAATGTACAACTATAACAATAAGTCAAAATGATATTTTCCCCTCTGTTTTCCAGGAAGGCTTTCCTGAATGAGCTCTACTACTAGGTTTGAGTGAGTGATCTCTCACTCCAAATATCTTGTGACAGGCAGAATTCTAAAATGACCTCCAATAACTCACGACCTTCCATTGAATTGGGGAATGGAGGTATAAAAGCAACATGATATCACTGTGGTAATTTTGTTTTGTATGGCAAGGATGAAACGATTTCACAGATGAAAATTGTCCAATCAGTTGATTCTGAGATAACCAAAAGAGAGATTATTCTGAGAGGGTCTGACCTAATTAAAAGAAGATTTAGGGCTTTGCTTTAGCAGAAGCAAACCACCATGAGTTCTAGAGTTTCAAGCAAATAAATTCTGCAAACATCCATGTGAACTTGGAAAAGGACCCCTGAACCTCAGATAAGATTGCAGCCGCGTCCTAAAAGTTGACTGCAGTCTGTGAAATCCCGAGTAGAGGACCCAGGTAACGCTTGCCCACATCCAGGTACACAGAACCTCTGAGATGACACAGGTGTGTTGTTTCAAACCTCTAAATCTGTGGTAATTGGCCACACAACAATAATAAAAAGAAATACGCACATAGAGAGAGATTTTTTATAAATTGTAGGCACCCTCAGGGAATTAAATTTTCTTCAAAATTAAAATCACATGAAACGTTATTCCTCTGCAGGTGGAATAAAATACTATATGCAGGATTAGAAATGAACTCACAATCGTTAGCACAGACGTTTTCTCTTTAGCACATGAACCATCTCTGCCAACAAACCGTCATCTCCCTCTATGCTGTTGGACAGAATGGGTGGAACATTCTTGAACAGAGGCTCTGGCTTTTGAAAATCCCACGTACTGAAAACGGCTGACAAGCATATTTGCCACACATTGACTTCTGGGCTATCACCAAAAGTTTATGTTTTGACCAGCCAAATTTTTAACACAGACATGAGCAATATGTTTCCAGACATTGGGGTTTATGAGTTATATGTGTGCATTTGGGAGAGGGGCTTCATAGATTTATTGAAATCATCATGTGGTCTCCTCAGAAGGAAATTTAATAGTCACACCCTACAACCCAAGACTGAAATTCCTCTCCAGTGTCTGTCATTTTTTCTGACCCATAAGAGGTCTAAAACTATATCTGTTGAATCTAAAAGTGATTGAATGAACACAATCTTTTAACAAATTTGCATCTGCTTCTTCAATGTCAAAGGTTAGGATATCACATTCTACAACTTTAGGTTTTTCTTAATTCCTTAAAACATTTATTTCATCTAAACAATATATTCAATCATATCTTCTTTGATCTTCTTAATTATTTTCAATTATTTAAAGCTCCGAAAGATTCTGAATATATAGTACCTCCCATTGTTTGCCACATTGTTCGTAACAGGTTTCCCGTCCAGATACTTATCTTTCTCATCTTATCTTGTCATCTTATATCTTCAAAATGTGCAACCATTTCGATATGATACTATTTAAGGCACATTTTGTTTTCCATTTGAAAGAAAAATTTCTTGCTGTGAAAGCAATGATAGCAAGAATCATTTGCTGCCAGGCATAACTGGATTTGACTCCTATAAATTCTAGCACAAGCAGGTGCTTGCCTTGGGGCATTTAATTGAACTCCTCTAAATCTTAGTTTCCTCACCTTTAAAGTGGGGATAATAACAACAGCTATCCTGCAGGGCAGCTGTGAGGACTAGAACCTGATGTACGTGATGTATTACCCCATTTGATGATGTGATGCTAAATTTCAGCATGCATATCTTATCTATGGCTGGGTCCTGCCCCCACATACGCCAACTACTACTTGGTTTGTCTTGACCTTATCTGTAATGTGATGTTTATTTAATAATTCCAGTTGCTTTTGATATAGGTTTGTGGATTACACCTCGAATCTTCCATTTATTTCCATAGGAATGTTTCCCCTTTATACCCTTATATTATCAGGTTGCCTAGGACTGGAAAATATCACACAAATGAAAAGTAGTTTACATAGAAAATCATATCTAATAAAAATAATGAATTTAATGAATTTATGTCATTTCACGTTCTCCTTATTGGATTTAAACAGTCCATCTCACTTCCATGCATCTAAAACATCAAGCCTTGCTTTAATTTTTCTCATTTTCATGTATCTATGATATTCAAAAATTTGCATTTCAATTTCTTCTACTTCTCTTCATTTGAAAATTTCTGTTCATTTTCTTCTATATTTTATCTTATCCCTTTATTAAGAGAAGAAATCTCTCTAGTCTATGTTTTCCAGGTATAATTATCTCCATCTCAATCAGAGTCACTGTTCTGTTAAAATTCTGCACCTTTCCTGTTATCTGAAAGACCTTATCATACTTGCCTTACCACAAGAAGAAACTTCTATTTTTCTTTAATAGCCAATTAAATAGCATCTCTTCTATGAAGTTCTTCTCCACACAAACAGCCGTATCCACACTTTCTTTTGAGTTCTATTTATGTGTTGTACATACCTCAGTTATTATACTTTATTGATTCATATATTATATTTTTTAAAAATACATAAATGTAACATCTGATTAAGCACTAAGAACAGTGAATTCAGACTTAGATGACTATATTTACATACTAATTGCTAGCAGTCTTCCATGCATTAGCAATTAATGTCTAACCTAATGGCTTTCAAACTTTACCAGCATATTTGCATTACACTCAAGTGTCAAATAAATATGTATTGGAAGGAAGTGAGCAAATGCAATTTGCTTTGAATGCCCAAGTTTCTACCCAAGAATTTGAAGTTGAGACTATTAGGTCAATTCTTCCTAACCTATTTGATGGACAAGTGAGCTAAGAGTTATGTTGTGGCTAACCAGTCTTCATCTTCATAACTTCTTTAGTATAAGATACTGTCCTGGACATGTCACATTCTATGTGTGATCTGACTTGAGTTAGATGCCACCTGCAGGGTCTCAGGGAAGTAATTTATTGCATGAAGAGTCCACTCCATTTCTGATGTTTGACTGCTGATAGCTTTTAGCCTCACCCCTCCATCTTCCCCTTTGCCCCATAGCTGGTCGGGTTGGTAAGACAAGTGTTCCCCTCTATGTGAAGTTCAAATCACACAACCTCAAGCTGCACAGGTACTTGAACCCTTACCCCAGCTCCACTTACTGACAACATAAACGGGCCAAGCTAGCTCCTTTTCCTTTTCTTTCGAGCCATTTTCAGCCTTGGGAGGCTTACCCTTCCCTTCTCAGAAATCCTCATGAGGTGAGTAACAAACGTTTCCAGACTCTCTAGAAATGTGCATAGTGTCATCAAACTCAACATCTGAACCAGATTTCAGGTGTGTGTGGGGGGGTGCATCCTGTTTTAACCAAATGGCTGCAACATTTATGATATTTAAAAGTTTATGGATAATGATATTCAAACTATGGTTATTGACCATGACAGTTAAACAAAGAATGCTTAGAAAAATCCCCAATGAATCACATTTAAACATATCTTAACATGTGTTAACACGGGAGATATTTTGTAAGGCGTTGAAAAGAGAGTACATGCTTGAAGTGACACCTTTTTGTGAGAAAACTTACAACTTATTTAAGTATAAAAGAGATTTTACTGGGATAACAATAATTGGTTCCCAAAATGGAAGCAAGTGGTAAATAATCAGGAAACACAGAATCCTTACCAGTGGGTTTGTTCCACTGGGCTTCTGAGCCCTGCCTATTCTGTGGACACTGCCTTTTGCACTTTGCACAGAACTTTATGTCTCTCACGCCATACTGATATGAAAGTCCAGGTTACATAGGCTCCCCAAATCGCTAAATCCTGTATAAATAGCACAATCTACTCAAATAGCACCTCTCACTACTAGAGAATCCACTTAGATTCTCTCTATAGACCAGATGCTTCCTCTCCTACTGTAGACCACATCATCCCAATGTCCTAAAGAACAGCCAATGGCAGATTCAGGCTCACAAGACCTGAGAAAGAGAGTTTTCTTTCCCAGTTGCAGTTTGTTCTGAGGGAGTGAATTGATTAATCCTCAGCTCACATGCTCACTTCCTAGACCAGTCACTGCACCAAGGGTGAGGTACCAAGGCTGGCTGGCTACGGTCAGCTGCACCTGTTTTTGGCCAGGGATGATGTGCATTCATCCAGCTCAGCACAGACAGTGAGCCAAAGTGGAACCTGGAGATGCATGTAGTGATGGGCCCCTACCCCAACTTAATGTATCACTCTCATAAACTTTCATGTATTATTCTAAAGCAAAGCAGATAGTATTTGTCTCATACTAACATAAAGAAACTGAGGCCCAGAGATATTTAAATAAGCTCCCCCACATGGCTAATGGCTAGTGGAGCAGAAATTTATGTCCGGGCTTTTATGATTCCAAAAATGTAATTATCTTGATATACCATGTCCACAGTGCCTTCAGAGAACAGCCACCTGCCCCTGGAATGAAGACATTCCCATCCTACCTGCTGTGTGAGACAAATCACCAGGCTAGGAAAAGAATATATACATCTTAGGCATTTTCAACCATGTGAATATAAAATTATACAGTTTGGTTTTTCATCTACCCTTTCCCACTTGACTCTTAGCTCACGATCTGAATGCATTCATTCCAAAAGCATCTTAGGAGATCCATGTTTTAGAAGACTTGTACCTTCAAATGCATTTACACTTAGAAGAGGTAAAATTATCATTTAATTCATTGAGTTTTGACTTGCACATAGAAAAGGTGACTTACACAAAACCACTGACACATTGTATTTCTAAGGTCGGGCAAATTAGGATAAGAGAAAATTATGCTGACATTTGGAAATAATGAAAATGTGATGGAACATTTTGAAAGGAACTAAAGCAGTGCATGTGTGTGTGTGTGGTTGCTGCAAATGAAAAATGAGAGCAAATGATTGCTAAGTGTAATTAAAAGATAAGTGAAAATCCTTACCAAAGGTGATAAGCATCACTTTTTCTCTTTTCCTCTATCTTAAAAAAATTATCAATACTCTTTTCTCACAAAGAGATGTTAAAACCTTTCAATTTTCAAGATACTTGAAATCTCTAAACTTTCCCTTAGTTAGCATTCTAGTAATTCATAGCAAGCCAAGCACTGCAGACAAATGTTTTTACTGAGCCTTGCTCTCAGATATGTCTTGCTTGCTGGGATACATGTTGGATGCTCTGAATATAACCACTCTCTTCTGTTGACACCTGAGAATCTGGGACCAGACTTGGAAGGTTTTCTAATAATTTTACTGCTGTGTTCTGGCTATTATTTTCTACACATACTCTCATTTAATTCATGTAATATGATTTTAGATAAAATTGAAATTATACTTGATTGCAATCATTTTGCCTGAGTTGTTATAATATTAAAATAGGGAGATTTTAGATGGCTTTATTGAGGCATGATTGACATACAATAAAGTATACATATTTAAAGAGACCACATTGATAAATTTTCACATAGGTATATATCCATGAAATCATCACCACCAATTCCTCCCGCTTCCTCACATACTGTTGCCACTGTCCCCAGGCAATTCCTACTGCTTTCTCTTACTATAGAGAAGCTGGCATCTTCTAGAAGTTTATATAAATAAAACCATTTAGCCCAGAATTTTTTTTTGTTTACTTTCTTTCATCAGCATAACTATTTTGAGATTCATTCAGGTGGTTGCATGAATCAACAGTTGAATCATTTTTATTCCTAAAGAGTTTTCCATGTTTATACATTTACATGTTGATGGGCATTTGGATTGTTTACAGGTTTTTGCTGTTAGGACTAATGCTTCTAAATGAGCATTTGTGTACCAGTCCTTATATAGACAAGGTTTTCATTTCTTTTGCAGAAATACAAAAAAAAAAAAAAAGTGGAGTGCCTGGTTCATTTTACAGGTGTATGATTAACTTTTTAAGAAACTGCAAAACCATTTTCAAAGTGGTTTTAACATTTAAAATACCACCTGTGTATGAGAGTTACTGTTTGTCCTCATAATTTAACTTCATATCTTTAATTTTAGCCATTCTAGGAAGTGTGTAGTGTTATCTCTTTGCTGTTTTAATTTACATTTCCTTCATGACTAGTGGTTGTGAACTTCTTTTATGTGCTCAGAAAACATCTATATATTTTATTTGCTGAACTGACTGTTCAAATATTTTGACAATTTTTATTGGTTTTTAACTGTTTTACTATTGACTTTTGAGATTGCCTTATACACTTCAGATACAGGCATTTAATCAGATATATGATTGGCAAACATTCTCTCCCATTCTGTGATTTGTCTTTTCATTTTCTTAACAGTGACTTTCAAAAAGCAGAAGGTTTTAATTTTGATGCAGTCCAATTTATCAATGGATTATTTTGCTTTCGGTATTTTGGGTCTAAGAAGTCTTTGCCTAACCCAATGTCACAAAGATTTTATTCTAGAAACTTAAGTTTTAAATTTTACATTCAGTTCTATGATACATTTCAAATTTATTTTTTAATATATTTTTTATTTTTCCTAAAAGATACTTAGATTACATAAAATGTTACATAAAAAAATACAAGGGATTCTCATATGCCCCACTCCCCATACCTCCCACTTTTCCCTACATCAACAACTTCTTTCATTAGTAAGGTACATTCATTGCAATTGCTGAACAGATTTTGGAGCATTGCCACTAAGGTTGAATTATAGTTTACATTGTAGTTGACTCTCTCTTCCACTAAACTCTGTAGGTTATGGCAGGATATATAATGGCCTGTATCTGTTGTAGCAATGTCATTCAGGACAATTCCAAGTCCCGAGACAGTCTACAACTGCAAGCAAGAGAGTCCCATCCATCAGCCGTATGGGATCAAAGCCCCCTCTCAATTAAAAGTGGAGTGGGCATCACCATCCCAGAATCCTCAGGATTGGGGAACAAAATATGGACTAGGGTGGACTTACTGGTATTCTACTATAGACTTATTGTGATTCTAGCAATGGAAGAAATTATATCATTAATGTGGAGACAAATTTATTTTTTAATATTGTGCAAAGTTTATTTCGTACTTCTTTTTTTGTAAATGAGTATGCGATTTTCCAGTACCATTTTTTGAAACACTTCTCCTTCATCCAATGAATTACTTTCTCAGTTTTACATTTATGAGTGTCTCTATAATAGGGTACCCTATTCTGTTCCATTGAAATAGTTCTCTATTTTTATGCTAATGCCATTCTTTCTTGATAACTGTAACATTCTATTAAATTTTGAAATCAAGTAGTGTTATTTCCTCCAAATTGGGTTTCTCTTTTTCAAAAATGCTTTGGCTATTCTAGGCGCTTTGGTTTTCCATATGCCATTTATAATCAGTTTTCAATTTCTATGAAAAAACAAGTGTTGGGAATTTGATTGGGCTTTTGTTAAATCTATAGATCATTTGGTAGGAATTGACATCTTAACTGTGTTGACTCTTCAATCCATGAGCTGAGTGTTCTCCGTTCATTTCTGCTTTCTTTAATTTTCCTGCAATTATTTTTGTTAAGTTTTTAGTGTACAGGTCTTGCACATATCTTGCCAAATATTCCAAAATGTAATTTCTATTTTGGATACTATTGTAAATGGTAGTTTTTAAAAAGTCAGTAGTTAATTGCTAGTTGCTAGTATATAGAAAAATAATTGATTATACATTCTTAACAGGTTCTATAGAAATTGCTGAATTTCTTTATTATTTATAGAAGATTTTTGTAATTTCCATAGGATTCATACATTGACAATAATGTTTCTTTCAATAAAGACAGTTTTCATTTTTCCTCTCCAAGCTAGATTTTTTTGGCTTTTCTTTTTTGCCTCGTTTCATTGGCTAGAATCCACAGTACAATTTTTGAATCAAAGTCATAAGAGCAGGCATTCTTTCCTTTTTCCTGTTACCATGGAGAAAACATTGAGTCTTTCACCATTGGTATGATCTTACCTGCAGGTTTTGTGTGGATGTATTTATCAAGTTGAGGAAATTTCTTTGTATTCTTATTTTGCCAAGTTCTTATTAAAAATGTATTCAGAACTTTTTCAGTTTTTCTGCATATATTGAAGTGATCATATGGCTGTCTTTTAATCTTTTAATATATTGAATAACATTGATTGATTTTCCAATGTAAACCAACCTTATAAACTTGGGATAAACCCCACTTTGTCATGACATACTGTCTTTTTTTATATATTGTTCTATTCTGTTGGTAAAATTTTCTTAAGATATTTTGCATCTATGTTCATGAGGAATATTGTTCTCTAGTTTTTGTATTATTTTGTGTAGTTCTTATAATGTATTTTTCTAGTTTTGTTATCAGAGTTATGCCAGCCTCACAGAACAAATTCAGAAGCATGCTAATTAGAATGAACAGAAATAAATAAATATGAGATTTATTATAGGAATTGGCTCACACAAAAGTGGAGATTGGCAGGTCTGAATTCCATAGAGCAGGCTACAAGTTGGAAACTCAATGAAGGTGATGTTTAGTTCCCCAAGAAAAGCTGTCTGTCTGAAGTACAGATAGAAATTTCTGACTGCTGAAATCCTCAGTTCTCCCTTTAAAGCCTCCAACTGACTAGATGCAGACTTTTCTCACGGCAGACTTGAGATCTTTGTGCAATGCAGTCTACTGCACCTAAGAATGAGTCCATAAAATGACCTTATATACACTATACACAGTGTGATGCAGTCCACCCACCATGGGGTTTGAAGGCAGACAAGCCAGACCTGAAACTTGTCCCATCCCTTACTGTTTGCTCAGCAAGAAACTGCATTTTGTACCTCCTACCTCATAGGCTGGTTGTGAAATGTCACAGGATGATATATGCAAAGTGCCGATGTCGTAATAGTATTCAATAGATGCACCTTTCCATTTCACCCTTCCAGGTTTAATAACCCTCATTCAGCAGTGAGCTTGGCCTCTATTAGTTAGCTAAAGCTAAAGTTCAGTTTCTCTTATTGAAATTCCAGACACAGCATTTAGGTACTGCCGAGTATGAAAAACTTTTAAAAAAAGAAAAGCACCATAAATATGATGGGAAAAGATTGGTTGTTGCCATCATGAAAAGCAGAAAATAAGAACTCCATATAGTTCATAAACAAAAGCAAACATCCAAGGCCGTGAGCGTTTCAGGCTGTTATTTGTGTGTACCTGGTGCCACAATTCAGAAGCAGGTAGACACTTCCACTCCGATTTTCATTATTGTTTGCCTCGTGTTGTTGCTTCACTGCCTCCTATTTTACAGAGACAAACAAAGAAAGGTTGTGGAAATACTGTTTTATCACTGTTCTTCCAAGATAAAAAATTAGAAGCAAAGTTCTGTTTTATCAATGTGTATCTACTATAAAATCCTGACTCCTTAATTCTAAATGTTGAAACATATTTATCATATATCATGACCATGATGACATATAGTTATTTCCTTAACAGATAGTATTTATGCACTTTAAGAAATTACAGAAAAACTAAAACTCAAAGTTCCAACTATATTATTCCATCCTCTTTTAAGTTTGTATCACTATATATCTTTTAAGTTTGTAACACTGTTATTATTTGGTACACTTAATGTTAACATTGTCAGCTTATGTGGAATTTTTAAGCAAATAGGCTATTGAGAGATATACAGTGTGTACATATAGATATGTATATATTTATATGTGTGTGTATATATACGTATCTATGTATGTATATTATACTTTAACTTTGTTCCTATGTGGGACATTCAAATCAGTTCTATTTTGTTTTCTTTTCTTGATAACATTTATTTATTTATTTATTTATTTAATTCATTTTTTAAGATACTTAGATGATACAAATGTCACATAAAAAAATATAGGGGATTCCCTTATGCCCCACTCCCCACACCTCCCACATTTTCCCACATTAAAAACATTCTTCATTAGTAAGCTACATTCATAGCAAATGATGAACACATTTTGAAGCATTGCCACTAAGCGTGGATTAAAGTTTACATTGTAGTTTACACTCTCTCCCACCCAAATCTGTAGGTTATGGCAAGATTTATAATGGCCTGTATCATTGCAATGTCCTTCAGGACAATTCCCAAGTCCCAAAAATGCCTCCTTATTAACACCTGGTTTTCCCTGTCCTTAACCGCAGAATCTCCAGTGGCCACTGCCTCCACACCAATGATAATATTTCTCCATTGCTAGAATCACATTAAGTCTATAGTAGAATACCAGTAAGTCTACTTTAGTCCACAGTTCATTTCCCAACCCTGAGGATTCTGGAATGGTGATGTCCACTTCACCTCTAATTGAGAGGGGGCTTTGATCCCTTAGGGCCGATGGATGGGACTCTCTTGCTTGCAGTTGTAGACTTTCTCGGTTCCTTGGTATGGAGGTTGCCCATCATCACCTCCATGTCAGTTGTCCTGGGTGAGGTAGTGAACTGGGGAGTAGGTATTGCAACTCTATTGAGATTCAGGGCCCAGGTGGCACATGGACAACCCAAATATTTAAGTCCTTGCACATAAACCTACCAATTCTAGTACTAATTATAAGTACAACTAGAGGGACAGAAGAGCCATATATAAGGAAACCACAACTGAGTCCAACTCCATCACTCTGGGGAACATAAATTCCAAAGTAGGGCCCATTGGCAAGGCACCAAACTCCTGAGCAATCTGCCCTGACTATAGTGTCTTGATGTCTCCAGAGTCCTCATGAGCCCCGCAATTTGAGGTAGTATCTACTTTGGCAGACAAAGAGATCCTGCTGAGATGTGCATAAGCGTAACCTCTGGAATGACCACCCGACTCACCTTGAAGTCTCTAAGTCTTACAAGTTCATTTATCTTTACCTTTTCCACCTTTTGGTCAAGGTTTTTTTCCAGTTGCATTGTTAGTTGGTGCTTGGTAGTAATCCCTCGGTGCCAGGGAGGCTCATCCTTGGGAGTCATTTCCCACACTGGGGGGAAGGTAATGTATATATATATGCTGAGTTTGGCTTAGAAAGAAACCACATTTGAGCAATAAGGAGTCTCCTAGGAGGCAACTCTTAGGCACGCTATAATATTAGGCTAAGTTTCAATTTCAAGAAAGAAATTACAACAATTTCTTTCAATGTCAATGAAAGAAATTAAAACTTTGATATGGAGGCAGTGGCCACTGGAGGCTCTTTGGGCAGGGAGAGGGAAAAACAGTTGTAATACTGGGGCTTTTTCAGGACTTGGGAATCATCCTGAATGACATTGCATTGACAGATATAGGTCATTTTATATCATCCCATAACATGCAGAACTGTGTGGGAGAGAGTGTAGACTACAATGTGAACTATGGACATGCTCAGTGGCAAAGCCCCAGGATGTGTTTATCAATTGCAATGAATGTACCACACTAATGAAGGATGTTGTTTATGTGGGAAGGTGTGGGAGGAGTGGGGAGTGGGGCATATGGGAATCCCTATATATTTAGTGTAACATTTATGTAATCTAAGTATATTTTAAAACAATTATGAAATAAAAAGTAAAATAAAATAAAAATTGGGATAATAAAAAATAATGAAAAAATATTTCTTTTTTTTTTTTT
>JAQZBX010005448.1:0-18346 GCA_029593785.1 Cabassous unicinctus
TTTTTTTAAAGATGCTGAGATCACATAAATGTTACACAAAAATTACAGAGATTTCCATGTTCCCCACCTCCCACACCTCCCATAACATCCCACATAAACATCTTTCACAGTGTGGCACATCACCTGCAATGGATATACGCATCCTGGGGCTCTGCCACTAAGCATGGACCATAGTTCACATTGTAGACCACACTCTCTCCCACACAGTTCTGCATGGTATATCCTGATGTAAAATGGCCTATATCTGTCGTTGTAATATCACTCAGGATAATTCCCAAGTCCTGAAAAAGCCCCTGTATTACAACTGCTTTTCCCTTCTCTGCCCCGAAAGTGTCTAGTGGCCACTGGCTCCAACTCACTGTTATAATTATTTCTTCCATTGCTTGAATCACAATATGTCTACAACAGAATACCATTAAGTCCACTCTAGTCCATAGCTCTTCCCCCAATCCTGAGGAGTCTGGGATGGTGATGTCCACTTCACCTCCAAGTGAGAGTGGGCTTATATCCCATGGATACGGTGGATGGGATTATCCTGCCTGCAGCTGCAGGCTCTCTCCATTTCTTTTAATTTTTAAAGATGGAAAATTGGCTAGAAAACTAATTTTTTTTTTTTAAAGATTTATTTATTTATTTATTTATCCCCCCCTTGCTGCTTGTGTTTGCTGTGTCCATTCGCTGTGTGTTTCTTCTGTGTCTGCTTATCTCCCCCTTGCTGTGAGGTCCTGCTGCATCAGCCCACCACGCCACGCCACACCAGGCCACCAGGGGCCTCCCACATGGTAAACGGGGGCTCTATCGATTGAGCCACACCCACTTCCCACTAATTTTTTTTTTAAGGAGGAAAATTGAAAAATTATGAAAGCAGGACCCAGGATGTAGTAGGAAATGGGGAGGAAATGAGAAAAAGGAAAAAAAAATTCGTTTAATAAATAATAGGAATTTGTGTTTGACCTGGTGGTGATTTAAAGGCTAGAGTTTGAGGTTCTAGAACTCAGGGAAGAAACAAAAAAACAAATGGTGCTCAAGAACATGGTGATGGGCTGATGAACTCTAAGAACACTGGTGTTTAATATTTGATTATAGGCTTTTTGTTTTATTTTGGTTTTTGTTTTGGTACCTTAAGCCTGTTCAGTAAACCAATGTTTTCAGTAAACTCTGTTACATCATAGCATTGCCTTAATGGTGCTTTGTGAAATGAAGGGAAGGCTGCTTGGGGTGAAAAATCTAGGACAATTGTAGGAAGAGGGTAAGGCAACCAGAGAAGTGTGTGAGAAAACGCTGGGAGGAGCAACAGGTAAGAGTAGAGACAATCGATTGTAGAATGTTTTCCTTCCTCCAAGAATCTTTGAAATGTGGGGGAGGGAGAAGTATGATTTATTTTGGCCATTAAAACAAAAGATGATCACAGAAAACTATTTGGGTTACAGTAGCTTACTTTTATATAGGATTAATTCTTTTCAGTTTTTAGAAGCCTCATAAATAAGTTTAATCCTGTGTCCACAAGGACATTCCTTACATATTTAAAAGGAACCCTGTCTTTCATAGGTCAGACAGACTCAGCTCACAAACACCATATTTTCCTCTTGCCCTCTTGGTCTTTCTCCTCTGGACATGCATCTGTTTCTCAGTATCTGTCTTAAAATATCCTACTTAGAATGAAAGAAAGAATTCCAAGATTGCTTTGACCAATGAGATTAAATACAGGGCGTTCTGAGCCCTGTATTTCTCACTGTGCAAATAGAAATGGAATCAATTATTTTTCAGCTCCTTATCACACTGCTGACTCATATTCGACTTAGGTTCAAAAAACACTTACTTTTTTTGGATACAAAGATATTTTTCATTCATCTTTACCTTATCTTATAAAAACTAAATTTTATTATGCATACATGGTCGATCTGTACTGCTTCTTGAACTCACTTTGAATACACACTACTCTTGTCAATCCAATTTATTCCCAATAAAGTTTTAATAAGGTCACAGTCTCTATCTACTTTCTTGTCAGTGTTGAAATACTGAAAAGAAAAAGGCAGAGGACAAAACATAACAGTATGCCATTCCTTGGACACAGTCATTCAACCAATAACACATCCATGTAACAACACATTATGTCCTCATGACTGTCTTATTCATCCAGAGATTCTGAAGAACAAAACAGTCCCCATAATTAACAGAAATTCATGTCACTTGTTCTAAAATTTTAAACATCAATGAACAAAAATGCATTTAATGTTCTGTTAAACAGGAATCATTATGACCAAATTATGGGTCTTCATTATTTTAAAACAAATACTTTGGCCTCTTTCAAATATTTGTTATTAGCATTCTTTTAAAATATCATAATAATTTAATTAGAGAAATTGTATGTTTACAGAAAAATCATGTAAAAATACAGCATTCCTATATACCTCCCCATTATTAACATTTTGCATTAGTGTTGCAATTGATAAAAGAATGTTATAATTGTAGTATTAACTTTAGTCATAGTTTATTTTAGGGTGCATTTTCTTCAAATACACCACCCTACTATTAAGACCTTGTATTAGTGTGGTACATTTGTTATAATCCATGAAAAAACATTTTTATAAATGTACTATTAACTATAGTCCATCATTTACAGTAGAGTTCACTGTTGTACAGTCTTATGTTTTATCTTTTAATTTTTATTCTAGCAACATATACACAAACTAAAATTTCCCTTTTAAATCACATTCACATATATAATTCAGTGATGTTAATTACGTTCAAAATGTTGAGCTACCATTACCACCATTCATTTCAAAAACTTTACAATCAACACAAATAGAAATTCTGTACAAATTAAACATTAACTACTCATTTCCAACCTACAATCTAGCCCTTGTAAACCTATATCCTAGAGTCTAACTCTATGAGTTTGTTTATTCTAAATATTCAAATCTGTGAGATCTTACAATATTTGTCCTTTTGTGTCTGGCTTATTTCACTCAGCATAATATCCTCAAGGTTCATCCATGTTGTCACATGAACCAGAATTTCCTTTCTCTGTAAATGCTGAATAATGTTTATGTCACATTTTGCTTATTCATTTATTGGTAACGGACTCTTGGATTGCTTCCATCTTTTGGCAATTGTGAACAATGTTGCTGTAAATATTGGTGTACAAATATCTTTGTATTCCTGCTTTCAGTTCTTTTAGGTATATCTCCACTAATGGGATTTCCAGGTCATATGGTAATTCTATACTTAGCTTTCTGAGGAACTGCCAAACTGTCTTCCATAGCAGCTATGCCGTTTTACATTTCCACCAGCAATGAGTGAGTGCTTTTATTTCTCCTCATCCTCTCCAATACTCATAGTTTTCTTTTTTTTTTTTTTTAATAGTAGCCATTCTAGTGTGTGTGAAATGATATCTCAATGTGGTTTTAATTTGCATTTCCCTGATAGCTAATAATGTTGAACATCTTTTCATGTGCTTTTTTAACCTTTTGTATATTCTTTTTGGAGAAATGTCTGTTCAAGTCGTTTGCCCATTTTTAATTGGGTTGTTTTTTATTGTTGAGTTACAGAATTTGTTTATATATTCTAGATATTAAACCCTTGTCAGATATGTGGTTTCCAAATTTTTCTCCCATTGAGTAGGTTATCTTCTTTTTATATGAAAAATGTTTGTTTTTATTATGGAATCTAAAACAATTATTTTATGATACTCTAAGCCTTTTAGCATACTTAAATGGGCCAATATTCACTATGGACAGCAAGCTAGCTCACAAGAAACATGTTGTAATGCACAAATACATTCAGTTGGTAGAATCCCAGCAGCTTAGTAAATAAAGTACATCAAAAATTTCCTTATAAAAATAAGAACTCCAGTAAATTTGAATATTTTTGGTAAACATAAGGAAAAGCTACTGCTGTCAAGAGATAGGTAATCTTTAGACTTCAAAGACTGGCTGCCAGGACACCACAGCAAAATATTCGACCTGGAGCCAGTGACAAACAGTAACTTGAAAAGGAATGGATTTTTCCAAATGTGCAAAATTATCTCATACAGATGCTTAGCATACTATGATTTGACAAGTTTGTAATGATAAACAAAACAGCACAAATAAGCTGTAACATTATTTATACCTTTAGCCTATAAAGAACACAGATTTTTAAACTGGTAGCAAGAAAGTCTATGAGTCAAGTTATCCTATGCTTTCCATCTATCCTGTGTCAATGACGGCCAGTGTAAATAGTAACAAATAGAGTAAAAACAGTAATCTACTCTTCGTGACTCAGATAGTACTTGAAAAGTGACATTGTATATTATTGAATTACAAACCATATTTAGAGGCTTTATTTAAAAATCTCTCACTGTTCATTATCAAAATTACAAGATTGTTTGCATACCAATTGACAGACTGTTAACATAGGAAATTTTCATTAAGGAAAGATAGGTTTACGGTAATTTGGTCTTTTACAAAAAATTACTGCAAATTATTGGTAACAGAATTCCTCTTTTACTTTCTTAAGTCTAATTCTCTTGAAAATTAAACCAGTGTTTCCACTCTCTCAAGCTAAAGTTCAACCATGGCCACCTTAGGAAATACCCCTGTTTATTTGTTAATCAGAAATCAAACGGAGTGGCACATATTTCCATTTTCTTCTTAGGTCAAAGATTTCAGCTTCATTATATTTTACTGGAAAACAGAAGACTTGCAGTGGACTTATAAAGTCTTTCATATCACAGCTGAGGCTTAATGACAGCAGTGGAGGAAAGCAGTGGTGATGCAAAGTAAGACCAGCCCAATTGCCATTATCTGACATGGAATCTTATTCCTGCTAAGCTTGCAGCAGAGAAGTGTTTCTGATCAGAATGCCTCCACCAAACCTGAATGAAACAGAAGGGCGACATGCTCTGGTAAATCCTGTTTAATGGTGATTCCATTCAGGCAAATAGTTTTGATCTTTCAATCTGTTGGTTGTGGTATTATACTAATACAAAGAAAATTATCTGGGTAGCTCAGATGTTCACTCAGCCACTGCAGAGGTTATCTCCATCATTGGCTCAATTCCATGAATAATTGCTCGATTCTTTTTTCCCCCATCTTCAGGAGCAATTGCTGAAGGACAAACTTCTTTGAGGAGACCTCCTAGTGTATGCAACTGTCCATCTGCAGCCACAGGACAAAATAGCTTCTGAATGAAAGGTCGTTCAGTTATTGTCATTTTGTAGTCCCATCCAGAGCTGCTTATGATCTTTTTTCAGCATTTCATTGATTACTTGACTTTTATGCTTTAAAGCATCAGCTTCTTTCACATAAGACATAAAATAAGCTTCAATTACATCCTTAGATGGACAGTGCAAAAGGTCCTTTTCTGGAAAACTCTTAAAATGTACTGTGCTGTTCCAAGGAAAAGCAGAACTTGATGCAAGAAGATCAAATAGCAAACCAACTGGCTAATGCCATTTCAGTGGTGTGCCTTCATATTCAAACCATATTTCACTAATGTCTTCTTGTCTCATAACCTTTTGAAAGTGCTTTTTCACTTTGTCAGTTACCAATGTCAAAAAACTTACTCTTGGAAAAAGCAAATAATATGATTCTGCTTCTCTTTCAGTTTATCTGATCCGGATACAGTGTGAAGCAAGTTGGAATCCCTCCAAATCACACATCTTGAAGCACATCTTTGTCAACAGTCATTCTTCCAGTGGTTAAAGCAGTATATATAGGCTAAATTCTTTTCAACCAAAGCCCAAACAGAAGCGCCAGCTGCTCGTCTGGCTTTCCGAATCCGTGGAGACAACCGGTCCCAGGAGCTGGTGGGACAGGTTGCTTAACACACTGCCCCACGGAGGCCTGTGAACCAGGAGCTCCGGTTATCTTTTCACTTTCATGATAAAGTCCTTTGATGCACAAAAGATTTTAATTTTAATGAGGTCCTGTTTATTTTTTCTTTTGTTGCTTGTTCTTTGGGTGTAAAGTCTAAGAAACCATTGCCTAACACATGGTTTTAAAAAAGTTCCCTATATTGTCTTCTGGGTGTTTTATAGTCCTGGTTCTTATATTTAGGTCTTAGAGTTAATTTTTATATATGGTGTGAGACAGGGTCCTCCTTCATTCTTTTGCATATGCATATTCAATTATTCCAGCACCATTTGTTGAAGAGACTGTTCTTTCCCAATTGAATGGACTTGACAGCTTTGCCAAAAAATCAATTGGCCATCGACGGTCTATTTCTGAACTCCCAATTTGATTCCATTGTTCAGTATGTCTATCTTCATGGCTGTGCAATGCCATTTTGACCATTGTAGCTTTGCAACAAGCTCTAGAGACAGAAAATGTGAGTTCTCCAACTTTCTTCTTCTTTTTCAGGATGTTTTTACTGTTTGGGGCCCCTTACCCTTCTAAATAAATTTGATAATTGGCTTTACCATTTCTGCAAAGGAGGCTGTTGGGATTTTGATTGGGATTGTATTAAATCTGTAAATCCTTTTGGGTAGAATTGAATTTTTATTTTTATTTTTTAGGAGGTACCATGGATTGAACCCAGGACCTTGTATATAGGAAGCAGGCATTCAACCCCTGAGCTATACCCGCTCCCTTAGAATTGACATCTTAACAATATTTACTCTTTCAATCCATGAGCATGGAATATACTTCCATTTATTTAAATCTTCTTTGATTTCTTTTAGAAAAGTTTTGTAGTTTCCATATATAAGTCCTTTATATCCTTTGTTAAATTTATTCCTCGATATTTGATTTTTTTGTTGCTATTGCAAATGGAATTTTTTTTCTTGATTTCCTCTTCAGATCCTTCTTTATCAGTGTATGGAAATACTATTAATTTTGGCACATTGATCTTGTACCCTGACACTTTGCTGAATTTGTTTACTTGCTCTGGTAGCTTTGCTGTGGATTTTTCAGGACTTTCTATATACAGGATCATGTCATCTGCAAATAGCGAAAGTTTTACTACTTCTTTTCCAATTTGTGTGCTTTTTTATTTCTTTATCTTGCCTAACTACTCTGGCTAAAGCTTCTAGTACAATGATGAATAACAGTAATGACAGTGCACATACTTGTCTTGTTCTAGATCTTAGAGAGAAAGTTTTCATTCTTTCAACATTGAGTATGATATTAGCTGTGGGCTTTTCAGCTATGGCCTTCATCAAGTTGAGGAAGTTTCCTTCCGTTCTTATTTTTCTAATTTTTTTTAAAATCAAGAAAGCATGCTGGATTTTGTCACATGCCTTTGTTTCATCAAATGGAAATAATCATGTGTTTTTTCCCTTCATTTTGTTAATGTGGTATATTACATTAATTGGTTTTCCTGTGTTGCATACCTGGGATAAAACCCACTTGACCATGGTGTATAATTCTTTTACTGTTCTTTTGGATCTGATTTACAAGTATTTTGTTGAGGACTTTTTTATATATATTCATAAGAGAAATTTTTCTGTAATTTTCTTTGTATCTAAATCTGGCTTTGGTTTTATGATGTTGGCCTCATGGAATGAGTTAAGTAGTATTTCCTCCAGTTCAATTTTTTGGAAGAGTTTGAGCAGGGTTGGCATTAATTTTTGGAATGATTGGTAGAATTCACCTGGGCAGCCATCTAATCCTTAGCTTTTCTATATTGGGAGGTTTTTGAGGACTAATTTTATATCCTTACTTATAATTGTTCTGTTGAGATCTTTTATTTCTTCTACAGTCATTGTAGGTTGTTCTTGTGTTCTAGGAATTTGTCTGTTTCACCAGGTTGTCTAATTTGTTGACCTACAGTTGCTCATAGTTTCATCTTATGATACTTTTTATTTCTGTGTGGTCAGTAGTAATGTCTCCCTCTTATTTCTGATTTTATTTATTTAAATCTTTTTTTTTTTTTTCTTTGTCAGAGTAACTAAGGGTTTGCCAATTTTATTGATCATTTCAAAGAACCAAGTTTTGGTTTTGTTAATTTTCTCTATTGTTTTATTTTTCTCAATTTCATTTATTTCTGCTCTAATCTCTTTTATTTCTTTCCTTCTGGTAGTTTTGGGATTAGTTAGCTTTTGTTTTTCTAGTTCCTCTAGGTATGCAGTTAGGTCTTCAGTTTTAACTTTTCTTTATTAATGTAAGCATTTAGGGCTATAAGTTTCCCTCCCATCACTGCCTTTGCTGCATCCCATTAGTTTTGATATGCTGTGTTCTCATTTTCATTCTTCTCAAGATATTTACTGATTTCCTTTGCAATTTCTTCGAGGATGCAATGATTGTTTAAGAGTGTGTTATTTAACTTTCATATTTTTGTGAATTTTCCAATTCTCTACCTGTTATGGTCAGAGAAGATGCTTTGTATAATTTAAATCTTTTAAAATGTATTGAGATTTGTTTTGTGACCTAACATGTGATCAATCCTGGAGAATGATCCTTGTGCATTAAAGAAGAATGCATATCTGCTGTTTTGGGGTGCAATGCCCATATATGTATATTAGGTCTAGTTCATTTATCATATTACTCAAGTTCTCTGTGTCCTTATTGATCTTCCATTGAGATGTTCTATCTATTGATGAGAGTGGTGTATTGAAGTTTCCAACTATTTTTGCAGATGTCTATTTGCCAGTGTTTTTTCTTTTTTTAAAATGTATTTTGGGACATTATTAGCTAGGTGCATAAATATTTATGATAGTTATTTATTCTCAGTGGATTGCTTCTTTTATTAATATATAGAGTACTTCTTTGTCTCTTATAACAGCTTTAGAGTTAACATCTATTTTGTCCATGTTAGTACAGCTACCCCAGATAGTTTTTGTTTCTATTTGCGTGGAATGTCATTTTACTTTCTTTCATGTTCAATCTATTCATGTCTTTGGATCTAAACAACATATAGTTTCTTGTAAACAACATATACATATCATTTTTTTTAACCCATTCTACCAATGTGTGTTTATTGATGGAGTGTTTAATTCAGTAACATTCAGTGTTACTACTGTATAGGCAGTACTTACTTCAGCCATTTTGACCTTTGGTTTTTATATGTCATATCTTTTTTGTCTCTCTTTTCCTTTAAAGCAAACTTCTTTTCTGTATAGTTGATCTTTTGTGATGTATTTGACTGATTTTTTCTCCTTTTTGTTTCTATGTATTTTTAAAATACCTTCTTCATGGTTACTTTGGGGTTTGTATTATACAACCTACATCTATAAGCTATTATTTTGAAAAGATACCAACTTAGCTTCAACAGCATACACATTCTGCGTTTCCATATCCCTCTGTTTCCACTCTTTGTGTTGTTTTTGTCCCACTTTACCATTTTATATTTTGCACATATCTTACCAGGAAATATGCTTTTTCTTGTTCAATTGTATTCTGATTCTTATATGAATTAAAGAGTAGAGTTGTATGTTGAGGATACAGTACTATTTGGTTTTTCATTTACTCTTTTAGTTACCTTTACTGAAGAGCTTCATTTCTTCACACTACTCCAAGCCACTCTCTCCCGACTTTTCCTTTCATTCTGCTGAATCCTTTTTAAAAACTCTTGTAGGGCTGGTCTTTTGTTGATGAACTCTCTCCATTTCTATGTATCTGTGACTATTTTAAACTCTTCCTTACTTTTAAAGGACTGTTTTGCCAGATAAAGAATTTTTGGCTAGCAATTTTTCTCTTTCAGTACCTTAAATGTATCATAGTACTCCTTGTTGTCCCCATGGCTTCTGATGAGAAATTGACATTTAATCTTATTGAGGATCCCTTGTATGTGACAAACTGCTTTTCTATTGCTGCTTTCAGAATTTCTCTTTATCTTTGGCATTTGATATTATTATTAGTATGTGTCTCAGAGAGGGTCTATTAGAGCTTTTTTTTCTGTTTGGAGTATATTGCACTTCCTGGACATGTATATTTATGTCTTTCATAAGAGTTAGGAGATTATCAGCCATTATTTTCTCAAATATTATTTTTTGCACATTTTCCCTTTTTCTTCCCCTCTTGGACATGCATGATACATATGTTTACATGTTTCATGCTGTCACAAAAATCTCTGAGACACTGCTCAATTCTTTCTATTCTTTTCTCTATCTGTTTTTCTGACTATGATTTCAATTTCCTGTCTTCTAATTCACAGAATTCTTACTTCTGCTTGCTCAGATCTGCTGTTTTGCACCTCCAGTATATTTTTTTGAATCTCCATTACTGTGCTTTAATACACATGATTTCTATGTTTCATTTTATATCTTCAAATTCTTCTTTATGCTCACATGTTGTCTTTTTAATATTTCTTAACTCAGTATTCATATTTTCCTTCATTTCCTTGAAATGATTTAGGAGATTTGTTCAAAGTTTTTTCAATTAGTTTTCCAACTTCTAAGTTTCCCCTGAAGTTTTAATTTGTTCTTTTGACTGAGCCATATTTTCCTGTTTTTTACTATGCCTTGTAGCTTTTTGCTGATGTCTGGACATCTGATTATTTTGATTTGTTAATTCTGATTGTCCTTTTCTCCCTCTTTTCTAGAGTTTTGTTGTTTATTGGCTTTGTGTTAAGGCTGTTCAGTGGCTCCATTATATCCCCTGTTGGAAGATTCCTCCTTTGTGTACTGAGACCTCAAGGCAAACAAACAAATAAATCATTGAAAGAAGTAACAAAAAATGTGCGCAATAATGGTAAATGCTATTCTAAACCCATCCTTTGTTTCTCAGACTACTATTTTCTGGCATGGAAGAAATGTCATTATATATTGGTTGCTGGTTCAGAGCATAATTAGTTTCCTAAAGGAGAACACCTGCCTTTTAAAGCGTTGTTTCCTAACTGACACAATCCTAGGTTTTCAATAGGCTATTTCATCATTCTACCAGGTAATCCAGTGAACATAATCAGCCCATCATCATACTTCTTTCACTTTAAAATCAGTTACTTGGCCAGAAGAAGAGTTAACCTTATGATAGTGAATAAGATATTCAGTAATATCTCATAGAAATATGATAAGCAAGGAAGGCAAAAACATATCCAGAGGAAGCCTCTATTCCAATTACTATTCTACATGGATGGCTAGGTAAAAAGGCCAACTGATTCATCTTCAGTGTGTGATTTTTGGTGATCACTGATATGAGAAATGTTCTCATATACTGGGTTCATGAACCAGTCTAATGCTTTATACCCAGAAGTGACCCAACTGAAGAAACACCCATGCACAACACTCAGTTGTTCAAGTAGAGTCTCAATAGTACTATCTGCAACAAAGCCAGAGACTTGGTATCAGAACAACTGCTCTACTTGTAAAGAAAGAAAGAAGAAAGAAAATTACAGGCCACTTTCTCTTTTACATATAAATGCACAAATCCTTAAAAAAATACTAGCAAACAGAATCCAATGTCATATTAAAAAGATTATACACCATAACAAATGGTATTCATGCCAGGAATTCAAGGGAAGTCCAACAGATGGATATCAATCAATGTAATATACTACATAAATAGAATGAAGAGAAGAAACCACATGTTTATCTCAATAAATGCAGAAAGGACATTTGACAAAATCCAACTCCCTTTCTTGATAAAAACATTCAGAAAAACAAGAGTAGAAGGGAAATTTCTCAACATGATAAAGGACATTTATGAAATAAATAAACATATATAAATATAGAATTACCATTTGACCTGGCAACCCCACCTCTAGTTATATACCAAAAGAGAGTGAAAACAGTGTCAAACAGATGCTTCTACACCAGTGTTTATAGTAGCATTACACACAGTAGCCCAAAGCTGGAAGAAACCCAAGTATCCATCAACAAATGAATGGATAAACAAAATGTTGTGTATACACTCAATGGAACCTTAAATGGCCATAACAAAAAAATGAAGTTATGATAAATACTGTAACATGAAAAACCTTGAAAACCTGCTCAGTGAAATAAGCAAGATACATAGGGACAAAAATTCTGTGATATCACTGGTAAGAGATGTCTAGAAATAACAAATTCACAGAGATAGAAGATTAGAGGTTACTGGAGGAAGCATGAAGGGGGAGTGTTTGTTTGTAAAAAAAAAAAAAAAAGCAATAAAAAGAAAAGCAATTTTCTTGTGTTAAATATTTTATTTAAATCATTATGTGGTGCCAGAGACTGCAAAAAATTCACTATCTGTCAAAAGACAAGTCTTTTATTTTGCTCTTGTTTGTGCAAACTCTGGGTTTTATGTATTAAAGTGTGTTTATTTTCCTTTATGGGGCTCCATTTCCATTAAGAATCATGTTAGTCTGAAGAGTCGGGTGACATACGCTTTTTCAGTTTTGCATTGGGAACATGATGCAGGTAGTTTTAAGAAAGCTCACAGCTTGGTGCCAGTGATGAGTTCAGTTGTGTGAATGGTGGACAATGGACAAGAGGAGAACTGTATCAAGTAGAAAGGCTTGGTAGAACCAAAAACTCTAATCCTCTATACAAGACACTTTCAAATTTCCATTGAGCTGAAATTTTACCAAGGGGAGGAACAGCCTCATATGCTGTGACCACAAGAAGTATCCTTAGAGCTGGGCTCTAGCAGCCCTAAGAAGTTCACGTTTCACTTCTTTTGTTCAAAAAAGAAAAAAGAACCACTGCTGTAATTGCTGTAGAAATGCCAAATATCTTCATGACTGTGCTTGCCAGAAATGGAGTCTGCTCCATTATGGAGTCTGCTTCATTATGGTCATTTATACCTTTAACGTCTTAAGCAGGAATGTGTTCCAGATGGGAGATTTTCATACAGAGAAGCCTACATGGTAAAGAGTGTGGGACATATAGTCATTGGATTTCCAGAATGCATTGTACAAGGAGGCAAACTGTAAGGCACTGGTGCTAGTGCTGAGTGAGCCATTCAGCAGGGTCTGCTGCTGTTTTCATTTCCTAGCTTCTAAAACAAATAATATAAATAGGTTGGCTTAACAGCAGGAATTTACTACCTCATGTTTTCAGAGGCTAGAAGCTTACTTCCTTTAGGGTCTGTATTTTCTGGATGGCCAACAATCTTTGAGGCCTCTTGGCTTCTCTGTCACATGGTAATGCACATGGTGGTATCTCCTTTCTCTTCTCCGTTCCATTGACTTGCAGCTACTGGCTGCTCCTTGTGCATTCTCTCCCTCTGTCTGAATTTCATCTTAGATAAAAAGGACTCCAGTAGTCTGGATTAAAGTCCAACCTGATTCAATTAAGCCATCCCTTACCTGAAGTGACATCTTCAAGAGATCCTATTTACAATGGATCTATACCCACAGGACCAGGGGTTGGGACCTGAACATGTCTTTTGTGGGCAACATGATTCAACTCCCGAAAGCCACATCCATTCTCCTTATAGTGTCCTGCACTCTTTGACAGCTGGACAGCTGAAATTTTCAGTGAGCAGAATCAAATAGTTGTCATATTCTTTGAATTTAAATTAATAAATTTCAAGCCGATTACATATATAATCTCAGCTAGTTGTGTTCTGATTTCCTCTACTTCTGGTTAGGAGGTTTATGGTGATGCACTTTTGTTTTTCCTCTCCATCCAAGTGTTCTCCACCATGCATCTTCCTCAAGTCTGCTATGTACATTTCACTCCAGCAAGGCGTAGTGCTTGGTAAATAATAGGAACCATATACATAGAACATTAGTTTTCTACCCTGGCTTCAAAATAGATTCTTCTGGAAGGAAGTTTTTTTTTTTTTTAAAAGACACAAAACCAAACCAAAAAAAAAAAAGACTCCCTCCCCAGAAGAATTACCGTCCTGCAAAAAAAAAACCCCAAACCACAGTCTCCCAAACTTTAATATTTGAGCTCTACTCAAGACCAATTTAATCAGAAGCTCTTTGGTTGGGGCCCAGGCAATAGTATTTTTAAAAAGCAACCCAAGTTGTTATAATATGCAGACATGTTTGATGAACACTTTGAAATTACAGCAGTCCTGGAGAAAGCCCCCCAAATCTCTTATTCTCTACTTTTACCATTGGTTACAAAACACCTAAAGGAGTGCAGCCAATTAATAATATAACCTTTTACACACACACACACACATTCACAAACCTTAACTGTAATGTATTTTTTAAAATTATCTGCTTACTAAAGATAATTTTAAAAGTAGAGGTAAAAAGAAGATAATTATCATTCATAATCCGTCACACAGAGGTCACCACTGCAAACATTTTGAATAATTTCCTTGTATATAATCACATATAAAAATAATTGGGATCATAATATGTTCTTAATTTTTATCTTACCTTTTGACCTTAACATTTTATTTTGAGCTGTTCATCAGGTTTTTAAATATTCTTTGAGTAGAAGATTTTTAGAGGTCACATAATACTCTATCTTGGGACTGAACCAAAATATATTTATCTGCAAGACATTTTATTATGGAAAATTTCAAGCATATATAAAAGTACAGGGAATAATAGAATGAGCCACCATGGGACTCCACTCCATATTATGGAACTCCAACTTCAACATCCTGATTTAATAGTTTAATTATTGATTACATTCTTTCTATAGGCACAGGGGAGGACTTACAAGGATGCCAGCCCTAAATGATCACTTTCTTTTGTCCTGTCATCTGCCACCACAGAAGTTCATAAGTAGTCTAGCTTTCTGGATTTTGTTTGGTTCTTTTGATACCAGGCCTTGGGCAGTTTCAAAGCATCTTTGGCTACCCCAAATATAAAAAAAAGTAGAACTCGCCATTTTATTGTACTTATATGCACAGTTCTTAATATGTATCATATTGTATTATATTATATATTGTGCTATTATGTGAGATACTCAGATTCTATGCCTTTTGATAGTTTTCTTTTATAAGCATTTCCATGACTTTAGGATTTTAAAGCTTGGACCTTTACTTGGAAGGTTTTCAAACTGATAGATTGTTTTAACGGTTCTATTGAGATATGATTGATGTATACATACATGAAACCATCAAGACAATAAAGATAATGAACAAATACATCACCCCAAAAAGCTTCCTCACACCCCTTTGAAATCTTGTCCACTTGCTCCATCCCCATCCTTCCCCCAAATCTCCAGGCACCAAGTAATCTGTTTTCTGTCACTACAGATTTGTTTACATTTTTCAGACCTTTATATCAATGGAACTATATAGTATGTATTATAGTGTTGCCTGGCTTCTTTTATTCAGCATAATTATTTTGATATTCATCCACGTTGTAGATGTTTCAATAGTTTATTCCTTTTAATTGCTGTGTAGTATTCTATTGTGTAGATATACCATAGTTTGTTTATCCATTCACCTGTTGATGGCATTTTTTCCCTAGTTTTTGACTATTATAAATAAATCTAATTTGAAAATTAATATACAATTTTCTGTATAGAAAAATGCTTTAATTTCTCTTGGGTAAATATCTAGAAGTGAAATGGCTAGATTATATGTTGGTATACATTTAACTTTTTAAGGAAGTGCCAAAATGTTTTCCAAATAGTTGTACCATTTTATATTTCCACCAGTAGTATATCAAAGTTTCAGGTCCTCTATATCCTTCGTAACAGTATGGCCAGTCCTTTTAACTATTCTAATAGATGTCTAGTTGTATCTTACTGTGGTTTCAAGTTGCAATCCCTTGATGACTAATGATACTGAACATCCTTACATGTGCTTATTATTTTTTTTAAGATTTATTTTATTTATTTATTTTTTTATTTATCCTCCCCCCGCCCCCCTTGCTGCTTGTGCTTCACTGTGTCCATTTGCTGTGCATTTTTCTGTGTCTGCTTGTCTCCCTTTGTTGCATCATCTTGCTGCTCCAGCTTACCAGGCCGGGCCAGCTTGCCTTCACCAGGAGGCCCCGGGAATCAAACCCGGGGCCTCCCATATGGTAAATGGGAGCCCAGAGACTTGAGCCACATCTGCTTTCCACATGTGATTATTAACCATCCATATATCATCATTGGTGAAGTGCTTGTTCAAATATTTTGCCCATTTTACGATTAGTTTTTTTCCCCTTATTGTTGGGTTTTGAAAAATTTTTAATGTAAAATTTTTGAACTCTCACGTTCTTTATCAAATATATGCTTTACAAATATTTTCTCAGTCTATAGCTTGTCATTTCATTATTTTAATGGGAGCAGAAATTTTAAATTTTGATGAAATCCTGATAGATTTTTGACAACACTGAATGAACTCTACAAGATTGCTTTAGAGTTTGTTGTGAAGGTTATAAAAGCTATTTTCATTAATTGAGTATATTTCCTTTGTGAGAAAGCTGGAATTTTAATGGAATGTTGATATTGTTTCTTTAGAAAAATGTCTTGGCCTAGAAAAATTAAAATTGTTTTAGACAACAAATGTTTCCTGGCGTCATTAAACATCAAAAAGGAAGCCTTGTTTTTCCTAGAGGTAATACTGAGTTCTTCTTTCACTTTAAGATGAGACAGTACATTGGGCAGCTTTGCCACTGCTTGTGTTGTGTCTTCTTCTTGTGTATGAATTAACAGAGTATCTGTCTCACCTAATGGGAGACTTGCTTCATGCTCTTGATGGCCTATAGAGTCATGGCTAAAAATAATTTGGGCTTATTCTTCCAAGATTTGTCTAACGGGGAAGTTGATAATTCTGAATGGTTTCTTGTTCTATTCCTTAGTGCAGCTTGACCAATGTTTCTGTTTATACTTGGAGTTATATTCAGGACAATATTCTACACTTTGGGCTGGCTTCTATACATAATGGTACTGGTGATGGTAGTGGTAATAGTGTAGAGAGATGAAGAATTGAAGATAAGGGTTTTTTCCACCTTGATTTTAAATATTTCCTAAGTGTAAATTTATGGCCAATTCCCAGGAAAAATTTTTTGAGGGAAAGAAGTGGTTTCCTTACTTCTAATCCCTCATCCAGATTAATTGATTTCTGTGTTTGTAGAAATATTTGTGATACTTTTGCCTTCAAAACATCCCTTTTTTCTTATAACAGCATTTTGATTTCCCTATGGGGAACTGATTGCCCCTTCTTTATTCTTAGTTCACATGTTTCAGATGTCTATAGCTTGAACATACTCAAAGCTTGGCCTGTCAGAGCACTCCATCTGCTTGTCTACAATGACTGGTTCACAGATGGGTGTTTGATTTCTGTGGCCACTGGAAGACCCTTTTTTTTTTTTTTATGTACCAGGGTTGGGGATTGAACCTGGGACCTCTCGTATGTGGGAAGCTGGTGCTCAACTGCTGAACTACACCGACTCCCCCTAGTTGATTTTTCCATTTGATTGTTTGTTTCTTTGTTTTGTTTTTTGGAGGTACCAGGATCGAACCCAGGACCTTGTACATGGGAAGCAGGCATTCAAACCACTGAGTTATACTGGGTCCCCCACTGGAAGCTTTTTAATGGCATTTACTACAAATGTCCATTATGCTAAATGGAGATACTAGGAGCCTAGGGTTGCTTGTGACCATTTCGCCTCCCCCCATGGGAAGGATGCTGCTGAAAATGAAACAAATGCAGAGAATGGTAGAGCTAAGAGGTGGGTGGTGCAGAGGCTATATGTTCTGATGACAGGTTTTAGACTCTGGACCCCCCTGGCATTCCATAAACTAGCTTTAACCTTTGAACTCAATAAACATATTTTTATTTAAACTGGTTTGAGTGGATTTCTATCACTTTAAAAAATTATGACTGAAACAATGTTCAAATAAAATTCAGCTTTTGACCCGCATTACAACTGCAAATACTTCCATGTCTTATTTATAGGATTGTAAATCAGAGATTGGTTGTTGTTTGGAATCCATACATCCTAGAACACTAAATGAGTTCAGCTATTTTTCATTTTCTTCCTATGAATATATATATTTTTTGCTTTTAGGGTAAAACAGGAATATACGGATTGGGAGGAATTAATGCTTTGGTTCAGAGTAAATTATAGAAAGTGTTCAGGCACAGTCTGGATTCTCACTTGGTAGGTCTGTAGAATGCAATTGTAAACTACTTGTGGTTCTCTACACTGATTGCCCTGTCCCTTTCCTTTGTGCCCTCACTTGTGCTGTCCCATCTTTCTTCCACTCACAGTTCAAAGGTCACTTCTTCCAAGAACTTTCCCTGTATCTGTAGACTGCCTTAAGCATCCTTCTTTAGCGCTCCTTTGATATCCTTTACATTGCTTTATCTTAAATTCCACATCTTATGTCTATATTCTTCAAAGTTGACCACTTTGAGTTCAACGACTGTGTTTTACTCATCTGTATACCCAGTATCTGGAAAAACCCCTAGCTCAAAGCAGGAATTCAGCAATTGTTCTCTCAAACAAACAGGATAAAAATAACTGGATCCAAACCCTGGATGGTGGGAATTGATCTGTTGATCTAGAGCCAGGCCAATTATCAAAATCACCTAGGGATATATATATATATATATATATATTTAAATTATTTGACAGATACCTAGATACC
>JAQZBX010005448.1:27418-56549 GCA_029593785.1 Cabassous unicinctus
TTTTTTTTTTTTTTTTTTTTTAGTTCTTGTAGTATCTTTATCTCTTTATCTGGCTTTGGTATTAGTTGATGTTGGCGTCATAAAATGTATTGGATAATTTTCTCTGCTTTTCAATTTTTTTGGGAAGAGTTTAAACAGGATTGGTATTAATTCTTCTCTAAATGTTTGGTAGAACTCACCTGTGAAGCCATCTGGTCTTGGAATTTTCTTTGTTGGAAGATTTTTGATGAGTGATTCAATCTCTTTGCTTGTGTTTGGTTTATTGAGTCCCTGTATTTCTTTTAGAGTCAATATAAGTTATTTGTGCATTTCTAGGAATTTTTCCATTTCATCTAGGTTGTCTAAGTTGTTGGCATACAATTTCTCATAATATCCTCTTATGTTCCTTTTTATTTCTTTGGGGTCACTCATAATGTTCCCCATTTCATTCCTGATTTTATTTATTTGCATAGTCTTCTTTTTTTTCCTTTGTTATACTTGCTAAGGGTTTGTCAATTTTATTGATTTTCTCAAAGAACCAGCTTTTGGTTTTATTGATTTTTGTTATTGTTTTTATGCTCTCAATTTCATTTATTTGTGCTCTAATTTTTCTTTCTTTCTTTCTGCTTGCTTTGGGATTGGATTGCTGTTCTTTTTCTAGTTTCTCTAGTTGTTCAATTAGATCTTTGAATTTAGCTCTTTCTTCTTTTTTAATATAAACATTTAGATCTATAAATTTCCCTCTCAGCACTGCCTTCGCTGTATCCCATAAGTTTTGATAAGTTGTCTTCTCATTTTCATTTGTCTCAATGTATCTACTAATTTCTCTTGCAATTTCTCTTTTTTTTTCTTTTTTAGGAGGTACCAGAGATTGAAACTGGGACCTCTTACATGGGAAGTAGGCATTCAACCACTGAGCTACATCCACTGCTCTGTAACTTCTTTTTTGACCCACTGATTATTTAAGAGTATACTGTTTAGCTTCCATGTATTTGTAAAGTTTCCTCTTTCCCACCTATTATTGATTTCCAACTTCATTCCATTATGATCAGATAAGGTGTTTCGTGTAATTTCAATCTTATTAAATTTATTGCGTGCTATGTTGTGGCCCAACATGTAGTCTATCTTAGAAAAAGACCCATGAGCACTTGAATTTATAGCCTGCTGATTTGGGGGGGAATGCTCTGTATATGTCTGTCAAGTTCAGCTCATTTATCATACTATTTAGTTTTCTGTTTCCTTGTTGATCTTCCATCTTGCTGTTCTATCTATTAATATGAGTGGCATCAACTATTGTTGTAGAGACATATCTTTCTCCTTTCAGTTTAGTCAAAGTTCATCTCATGTATTTTTGGGCATTCTGGTTAGTTGCATAGATATTTATGACTGTTACTCCTTCCTGGTGAATTGTCTCTTTCATTAATATATAATGGCCTTCTGTACCTCTTATCACTTTTTTTTGCATTTAAAGACTGTTTTGTCTGACTCCAGGTTAGCTATCCCTGCTCTCTTTTGGTTACTATTTGTGTGAAATATCTTTTTCCGACCTTTCACTTTCAGTCTGTTTGCATCCTTGGGTCTAAGGTGAATCTCCTGCAGACATCATATGGATGGCTCATGTTTTCTTATCTATTCTTTCAGCCTATGTCTTTTGATTGGGGAGTTTAATCCAATATAATTCAATGCTATCACTGTAAAGGCATTACTTACTTCTACCATTTTATCCTTTGTTTTTCATATGTGATGTTTTATTTTTGTCCATCTTTTAACCTTTTTGTTTACCCCTTCTGATAGTCTCCACTTATACACTCTCCTTCAAGCTTCTCTTTATTCTCTTTTCTTTTCTGTCTGCAGAACTCCCTTTAGTGTTTCCTGCAGAGCTGGATTCTTGTTTATGAACTCTCTTAGTTTCTGTTTATCTGTGGGTATTTTAAACTCACTGTAAGCCAGTTCTGTCAGATAAAGAATTCTTGACTGGCAGTTGTTCTCTTTATATCATACCACTGCCTTCTCATCTCCATGGTTTCTGACGAGAAATCCACACTAAGTCTTATTGGACATTTCTTGTATGTGATGTTTTGCTTCTCCTTTGCTGTGTTCAGAATTCCCTCTTTATCTTTGGCATTCAGCATTCTGAATATTATGTGTTGTGGTGTAGGTCTATTTGGATTTATTCTAATTGGAGTACACAGTGCTTCCTGGACATGTATACTCATGTCTTTCATGAGAGTTGGTCAATTTTTGGCCATTATTTCTTTAAATACTCTTTCTGCTCCTATTCCCTTCTCATCTTCTTCTGGAACTCCCTTAACACATATGTTGGTGTGCTTCATGCTATCATTCAACTCTCTGAGCCCCTGGTCATTTTTTTCCCCCATTTTCTCTGTCTGTTTTTCCCTCTTTTCAATTTCAGCTGTTCTGTCCTCTTCGTTGCTGATTCTTTCATGATTTCAAATCTGTTGTTCCATACCTCTATTGTATTTTTAATCTCACTTATTGTGTCTTTCATTCCACAGGCTTTGTTAATTTTCTATTCAATGTTTTAAATTTTTCTTTGTGCTTACCCAGTGTCTTCTTAGTGTCTTTTGTTTCTCTAGCTGTATTGTCCTTAAACTCCATGATTTGACTTAGGAGACTTGTATGAACCTCATTGATTAGTTGTTTCAAGTCTTGTGTCTCATTTGGAGCTTTGATTTGTTCCTTTGCCTGAGTTATATTTTTCTTTTTTTAAAGCATGGCTTGTAATATTTTTGCTGATGTATGGCATCTAATTCTGATGCTGAGTTTACTCTGATATTTCTCTCTCTTGCCTAGGGACCCAGTAATGGGGTGCAGATCAGTTTCATGCACTTTTCTGGTCTGCCAGCAGATGATTTTTTGCAACCTTTGAGCTTGGACATCAATTGCTTAGGAAGAATGTATTCAGTGTGACTGCATGGGTGAGCTGGGCAGAAGTAATGTCCTCAAGCTGGCCAAGCCTCACAAACAAACTTTCTCAGAAGCTGTTCTCCTCCCTTGGCTGGCCATACCCTCCCACCCTCTCCCTCCTCAGCAACAAGTCCAAGGCAGTAAGGAGGCTGTTTGAGAAGGCAAATTATCTTTAGCTCCCTGTTGACTCTTATTGCAAACAATGTCACTGCCCCACCCAGCCTGGAAGTGTGCATCCCCTCCAGTGCAGCATACCAAGTTTACTGGCTAAATTCTAAATTGCTGTAGGCTGTGTCCCTCCCTTTCCCATCTTTTGAGGAAGAGGACCCCTGCTACTACTTCAGATGCTGCTGGTGTTTGTAGACTGCTGCTTTATCTGATGGTGGGGGCATGAGTGCCAGTTGCTGCTGCTGCAGCTTTACTCACAGGATTTTCCCAGCCAGCTAAGACTCCTTTCCTTTGTCCCTTTCTCTTTTGGGTGGTGTCTCACCTTTCCCTGGTATCCTGAGCCCAGAGCTGCCCTCTAAATGCTTCTGCTTATCTTCTAGCTATTTTTTTCAGGGAGGTGTGACCCTTCTGCCTCTTTAATTCTCCATCTTCCCAGAAGCCCTTTTTATTGTGGTTTTGATTTGTTTTTCCCAAATGTCTAATGATGTTGAGCATTTCTTCATGTGTTTATTGCCCATTTGCATATCTTCTTTGGATAAACATTTATTTAAGTTGTTTGCCCATTTTAAAATTTTCCAGTTATTTACTACATTGTAATTTATTTTAAAATTATGTTTTCACAGACCTTTTCAAGACAATATATGCTACATAAGTAGAAATTTGCTTTTATTTAAATATGAAAATTTAAATGACTTGGAAGTTGTAAATTACTAGTCCCCAAGGCCTACCAAAGAATTATAACCAGCACTTTCAAAATTTTAATGCTTTTTCTATAGCAATTATGAAGAATGCATACTATTGAGGAATTAGTTTATTATGTGGGGTTCTTAAATGAAAACAATAAAATACATATCTAAATAAAAAATGTAGTGTTATAAAACAGTATGTCATTTAGTTCTTAAATGTTTTTGTGCTAAGGTAGCTAGCAATGATTTTGTAGAGTTACTGTAATCCACTTTGTAGATATTTTCAGTTGTGAATGACAAAATTTTTTTTTTTTCTTTTTAGGGTCTTAATATATTGCAGTTGAGTTTTACAGCAATAATTTGAAATGACTCTGTCTGCATTAGATATGTGTATGTATCTGTGTTTGTGCATGTGTGTCTATTATACTGTCTTGCACTAGGTTCACAAGGTCACAGCTGATGTTGAACACCTATTAGACATTTAAGAGCATCATAAAAATACTACCTTTGGAGCTTATGTTTATGTTTGGAGTGGATCTCTTAAGGAAATTGAAAGCCCATTTAAAGATTTGATCTCAGTCTTTGTGAGTTGTTTGCTTTTTTATCAGAGAGCTGGCCTTGCAGTTGTAAGGAGGGCATTTGTCTCTTTAATTACTGTGAATTTGGCTTTATAAGAATTACAGGCACAGAACCTAGCCACACTGATATTTAATATGACAGTATGGATGTAGAGATTTTACAATTAAAAAAAGATTTAGATCATCATGCTAACCAGGATAGTTGAAATTTATGTCTGAGCTACATCTTTTAAAGCTTTCCAGAGTTACTACATTTCAGATTATGTAATAAATTGTGCTATTTCAATTCTGTCTTCCAAGCATAGTGTTGGGTATTTTTACAGCCCAGGAAGCTTATTTTTTCCACAAGTGGGATCTCATGAGATATTGGCTCAAATATTTGTAGGCTACACTTTATAGAGAATTACCATATTTGAACAGTAACAGTAAATAACTTATTCAATATATTTTA
This sequence comes from Cabassous unicinctus, assembly GCA_029593785.1. Taxonomy (NCBI): domain Eukaryota; kingdom Metazoa; phylum Chordata; class Mammalia; order Cingulata; family Chlamyphoridae; genus Cabassous; species Cabassous unicinctus. The sequence goes on from JAQZBX010005448.1 coordinate 32,209, forward strand.
ATTTTTAGTATTCCCAATACCACTAGAACCATCAAAATCGTGACACTAAGAACTCTTTTCTTCAGTTAACAATTTCCTAAATGGTTTTAATTAATTAGCTGCCTCAAAGTAACCAAAGGTTAGTGGAAAACCTTTTAGAAGAATTGAAGCACAAACATTGCGTTTCATTCATGAGGAGAAAACGGAATTGAGGTTGTCAAATATGTTCAGTCTAATTCTGATGATGACCAAAGCTGGGTGAATATAGACCTGAGTGATTTTGTCTTCATTCTATTTGAGCTGGCTAGAAAACAAGCTACTCCAAACTGAATAATTACATATATTCATCAGTGCTAGCTACAGTCTTTAGCTATGGATATGGCTATTGTAAGTATTAACCAAGCAATACTAGTCGGCTTACGTCATTTAATCTTTCTTTTAGATGCCTTAACCTGTATCTCATTTCATATACACCCTCATATTTCTATGAATAAAGTGCCCTAGTTGTTTTCTAATGGTGCAAACTACCTGGATATCTGTTTTGGGCTTTCTTTATTGGCCTTTGGAATCACCTGCATGAGCAATTCTGCTCAAAGGAGAAGGAATTCAAATTTTCCAGGACAGAGGGTAAACTTGTGACCCTCCCCTTCCTGCCCCATACCTTATTTGATATGTCTACCTGTATTTCCAAATAGATGCCAAATATTACCAATTTTATTTTACAATATAAATATATTTTCTGTATGGTCCTTTCTTCTCATGCACTTATAATGGGCATATACTGAAAACTCCACAGATATCATCATACTTACCAGTGAAAGACTGAAAGCTTTCTCTCTAAGATCAGGACCAAGGCAAGGATGCTGACTGTCACCACTGTTATATTCAGCATTGCCCTGGAAGTTCTAGGCAGAGCAAATTAGGCAAGAAAAAAAATGGTATCCTAATTGGAAAGTAGGAACAAAAACTTTCATCGCTGCTTTTTTAGGGATCAGTCTACTAACATACCTTCCTTAGTGCTGCAGACTTAATTCAGTGCCCTTCTTCAGGATCCCCTGGAATCCTGTTTATAACCTTATCTTTGTATTACATAGATATTATACGTTTATATGTTTCCCTTGCCCTGTAACCCTTACCCCTCCTTTATTTCTGAACCATTTCTGACTAATAGTAAATGCTCAAGAAATGCTTACTAAAGTAACTTATTTTATTTACTGCCTGCCTTTGGTCTTTCTAGCTGGCTCTTGTTTTTTCCTTGTACTTGTGTGTTCCTGCTCTTTAATTGGTCTTTTTGTGATAACCTTGCCTTACTATTTCCTATTACTTACCCATCCTTCTCTCAATGTGATGGCTTTGCTACAATTTGGCATTCATAGAGCCAGATGGAGAATATTGGACTAGCTTTGATTTTAGAATATTTTCTTTATTGAGAAATAGAAATCAAGAACTCCTTAAAGACGTCCACCCTATGTTTAATTGCCCATAATCCTGTCCTGTTGGGATCTGCACAGGCTACCTGAGGTAATCTACTTTGGATAAAATCATATTTAGGAAGGATTTGTAGGGATGCTTTTTCTGAAATTAGGAAGCTTCTGTTCTCGACCTCAAAGTCATTTTGTATTGGCTTCAAGTCACATGAAAGTAAAGACTTTACCATTCACATGCAAAGTCCAGTTTTTAGATAGTTGATCAGTCTGAGTTCCCAGTGAAATCAGAACCTTGTTTTTGAAACAGTCATTGTACATGTCAAGTTCATTGTCAGCCATGCATAACTCCCATTCAGTTTGCAATTTAATTCAAAACACTTTGTAAAAACTGCATAATACACTCAAATTTCAGAGTTTAATTTTGTGCTGTTTCCCCCTCCAACCACCTCCATCTGCAGTAATCTGCCTAAATGGTATTATATACTCAAAGACATTTGACCCATGTCATGGGCAATTAGTTCAACAGCTCTCTACAGTGACTGATGAATTTTTCATGTATGCTGTGGTTTGTAAATTCAAGTGATCTTTAACTGAATGGCTTTCTCAATTCCTCAAGTGATTAACGAAATAAGGGCATTGCAATATTGCGTATTCAGAATGTAATGCTCTGGTAACAATGCAAGTGTGCAGTGGATTCAAAGCAGTGCTTTACATTGGAGAACGACTTCTCTAAGGACACAGTTTAAGTCATTAGAGAGCTATCCACAGGTTTTCAATAAATTACGGAATATTTTAATTTCTGGAGTGAAGACACTGATCCAAGGTGATTCTTCTTGTGAACTTATTTTGTCTTTGTCTCTCAACAGCTTAATTTCATAGCAGAAGTAAATTTTCCTGGTATGAATAAGTCTTCTGTAATTTTGATTTGTAAACATATGCTTTTTTTCAAATAAGATTTCCCTCAACTGGAGGAGTTCCTTTAATCTCTAAGAATACTAAAATTAACCTGCAACTTAACATGAGGAAGACCTTCTGTGCACTCTTATTGCATTTGAAGATAGGTCCCTATTCCTGTGAAAGGCCAAGCCCTCTGATTTTAGCTTACCACCTACTCATGACAGGCATCTTTCTTTCTCCTGAACTATTGATTTCTCACTCTCCTGAATCATTTTATTCAGCCTATGAGCACTCTCTTTCATATCCCATGTGAAAAAACAAACATCCAACAAATAAACAAAATAAAATTCTTGACTCCACAGCATCTCTAGCTCTAGCATTCACAAATCTGCTAACTTTACAGTAAAATTTTTCAAAATTGTTGTGTCTGTCTCTCAACCCTCACTTTCTATTATGGTCCCAACCCACTTGCCCATGTATGATAACTTAGGTGCATTGTGGGCCTTAGTTAATCGTCTCCCTGTATCTCTTTGGCCTCTAACTTTGTAATTCCTATTATTCTTTATCTACTCTGGTTTTCCTTCTGTTTCTCAAGTACCCCAAGCTCATCTCTGTCTCAGAGCTCTTGTAGTTGCTGTTCCTTCTTTCTGGAATACTCTTTACTATATCTCTCATGGTTGCTACATATTCATCATTCTGGTCTGAGATAAGATGTTATGTTTTCAGAGAGAGCTTTTGGGGCCATTCTATCTAAAACAGCTTCCTTCTACAGTCCCCAACTGATTCTCTAGCATATTCTTCTGTTTTGTTTCTTTTCTTCATAACAATTATCATTACCTAAAATTACCTTTCTTAATTTCTTACATATTTATTGTCATTCTTTCTGTATCTGAATGCAAGCTTTCTGAAACTAGAACCTTGCTTTTCTAATTGCAGTATTTTCTGATCCCAAAATAGTGACTGACACTGAATGTGTACCCTATAAGGATGTATTGAAAAAATGAATAAATCTGAAGTGGAACTCTACTGATACACATATCAAAATATTAGATATTGATCTTATTTCTAAGATATATTGACAATCACACACAATATATCTATCTCCAGATCCTTAGATTCTTGAAATGCATGAAAATCAGGCATTGCAATGGATAAAACATGAGGAATCTCTTTATTATTGGCATTGATCTGGCCACTGACATAACTTTTGCAAAACCCAGCAGAAGGTTACTGACTCGAAGATACATGTATAAGTTGCCTTGGCAGCTGGCCTTTTACTAAATTGATTTTCTAAATGTCACACTCCAAGTTAGATCACTTGCCATGTATGAAGCTTAATTGTGTCTATGAATGGACAGTACACTCAGGTTTTCTATATCCATGACATGCCAAGGAAGTGCAAAATACAACCGATGCTTTTACTTAGGAATGAAAAATTATATTTTCAAATGAGAAGTATTATATTCATAGAAATATTAAAGAACTGTCTTTTAAGATTTAACTTAAGCATTACCTCTCCAGGCAAGCATTTCTTGGTCTTCTAGGAAACGTCAGTCACAACTCCTTCTTGAGTACCTAGTGCCTAAATGCACTGGCCACATTGACATTTCAGCTACTGATTTACATGCATGCTTTTCCATACCAAACTTTGAGATCTTTCAGAGTCTACACCTTATCCATCTTCATTTTTTTTGAGTGTAGACCTTGATTTTAGAATCTTCAGTCAGTTTGTGAAACACTAAAATTAGCAAATGATTATTGCATTTAATTGAATTAATTTTATTCTGGTTGAATTATTTATTATTTGTTTTATGTGAATGTCTAAGCTTAACGTCAATATGTACAGCTTTAAAAAAAGTTCTCTTGTTTAAAGTGTAGTTCAGTACTCTGCATTTGAAATAGTGCTCTCTCCTCCACTGGGTTAGTGCTCCATACAGTCTTTTAACTACTACCATCAGAGTTAAGGTAACTGGAAGTCAACTTCCACTATGGGTTTTACACTAAATTCCTGTCTAGTTTCCTGTCATGGTGAGCTGGTTGGACAATATGGAAACTTCAAGATCTTTTAAGAGGCAGCATAGCTTATGGTTGTATAACTTTGAACATATTACTTAACCTCCATGTGCCTCAATTTCTTCACTAGTATCTAACTCAGAATTGTTATGAGGATCACATGAATTAGGTTATACAAAGCATATGAAATATCCTAGTAGTCTAGTTCATGATAGATGATCAATAAATTTTAGATGTTAATATATCATCATAATTTTCATTATCATTATCATTATTATCATTACTCTTTCTTAAGGGCCACATCAGAGCTCAGCCTAAGCAGTCAAATCTTTACCTCCTGTTTTCCAGTTTCTAGATCCAGGGCCTCAAAACCAAACTGAGCCAACAGACCCTAGGAGGATGCTCAAGAGAGTATTTTATTTAATCTACGTGAGGTCCATTGGAAAATCTCCTCACTTCTCTTACTCACAAACTTACCTTCAGTACTGAGAAAGGGGTAGGTGAAACCTTTATGTGTTCTTTTCTCCATTTTGATTTTATTCATCAGGGTTGCATATGTGTGGAGAGGGTTAGCTATAGTCAGAAGGTTAAAGCAGTACTTGGTCAATACATAAAAATACTTCCTGAGTACCAAATGAATTTTCTATGTATTGATGTTTTCCTTCAGAAAAGGAAGCCCAATGAAATGAGCTGGTTCTTTATTATTACAACTTATTTTATGAGAAAAATAAGTATTGGATTGGGTTTGTGATGAGCAGACTCCTCTACCTGTGGCAAGAAATCTTACTGGTTACCTTCAGTATGTTTCTCTAATCCATGCATGAATCAAATTAACCGTTATGAAAACAAATGAATTCAGATCTTGTGGCACAGATCAGAAAAGGCAAGAGGGATTTCGAGAAATTTGAAACATTTTAGCAAAAGCTATCAAGAACTCAGAAAGCACAGAACAATTTTTTAGAATTCTCTTCCTTAGAATCCATGAATTTATAGATTTAAAAAATTATTTTAGTACTTACTGAGGAAGTAGGAAATAAAATCGCCCCCTTATTTCTAATTTTATTATTTTATCAGGTAACTGCTGAGGAACAGAGCTTACAATTATTAATTCTTCAGTTCTTGCTGGAGTGACTTAACAGAGTTCATATATATGTCTCAATCATGGAAAAATAATAGACATTTTTCTTTCCTCAGGAAGCTGATAAAGATCATGGTATAAAAAGTCATAAAAAGTACTAAAAGGAAGTATAGATTTTTTCTGCCCTTTCCTGTTAAATTATATTCAAAATTATTTTAAGCTCTGTCTTAGATGAATAAATGATCAGGTTTACATATTAAAAGTATTAAGCTATAAACCATATGAGAAAGGCTACATCTTTATGGAAATCCCCCAAATATCACTTATTCTTATATCACTTGACAGTTGAGACTCCCACTTCTTCATGATAGCATGTTGCTTTTAATAATTATGGCTATTTATACACCTGCAAAGATACTCTCATAATTAGCTGATGGGCAAACAGGTCTCTCACTTGCAAATTAAGTCCTTCAAAGAAACGATGTTTTCAGAACCTTCCCCATGTTCACTAATCATTTCAGGCACCTGGTACATCTATTTTCCCTTCTCCTTATTGTTATTTTTTCTATTTAACACATTTGATACCTCAATCCTTTCCAGAGATAGAGAACCTATCAAACAATCACAAATAAATAAAGAGTATATATGGACTAGATTCTCAACACTTCAGGAATCATTGTTAGAGACACAGCTATTATGTGGCTACCATTAAAGGTAATGTGCCTGGGATAACTGAAGGTACATTTTTCCAGCCTTAATTATTAGCCTTTAGATGAGAATTTGGAATCCTCTATGGAAAGAACCTATAATTAATAAATCTGATTATGTCTAGAATAGTAGGGGCTTTCCTTCCCATCATATTTAAGAATCTGTTTGAAAAGCATGTAGTCAGAAAAAAAGAAGAATACTTATGGACAAACTTCATGAGATTTGTAGCCAAGCATTAAAGAAAGAACAAGAAATTTAAAAGGTTGGAAAATGTGTTAGTTTCCTAACATATTACCACAAATTTAGTGGCTTCAAATGACACAAATTTGTTATTTCACAGTTTATTATTTTACAGTTTATTATTTTACAGTTCTGGAGGTCAGAGTCCAAAATCAGTCTCACTGGGCTAAAGGAACCACTCTCACTTGGTTCCTTCTAGAGGCTCAGAGGGCAGAATCCGTTTCCTTATCTTTTGCTGCTTCTATGGGCCACCTGCATTTCTTGACTTATGATCCCTTCCTCACATCATCCCAAACTCTTGTTTCTTGTCACATCTCCTACTACCATTCCCATATCTCCCTCTGCCTTCTTCTTATAAGTACCTATGTGATTATGATGTACCCACCAGATAATCCAGGATAACTTTCCCATCTCGAGAATTCTTAACTTAATCACACCTCAAAGTCTCTTTTACCATGTAAGGTAACATATTAACAGGTTCCTAGAATTTGGATGCTGACATTTTTATAGGGGGTGGAGGGGGGCATTATTCAGCATGCTACAGAAAGGAATACGTAAAAACTGAAATTATACAGTTGATATGATTGTCTAGGCAAAAAATCTTAAACAGTCCACAAATCATTTATTAAGATTAATAAGAGAGTTTAGTTAGGTGGCTAGATATAAGATCAAATTTTAGAAAGAAATTGCATTTTTATATATCAAGATGAAATAGAAAATGTAATAAAAAGATGTGAGAGAGAAAGGCAGTGAAGATCAATAGAAATAAGTGATGCTGGGACAATTGTTTAACACATAAGAAAAAAAATTCATCCATATCTTACTGCATACCCCAAAATAGTCAATTGATAGGAGGCTTAAATATGAAAAGCAAAACTAGGAAAGCTTTAGAAGAAAGACAGATGACTATCTTAAATGAGACACAAATATGAATAACTATAAAAGAAAGTTTGATTGTTTGGCTACATTAAAAGATCCTGTGATCATCAAAAGACACCATAAAGAAAATGAAAAGACAAAGCCAGAATCTAGAAGAAAATATTTTCAATACATACGACTGAGAAAAGGTTAGAATTCAGAATATATAAAAACTCTTACTAATCTTCAAGCAAATAATAAACAACTCAGTAGAAAACTAGAAAAAGGACCTGCACTGGCATTTCAAGGAAGAGGAAATAAAAATAGTCAATAAACACTTGAGAAGAAGTGTAACCTCATTATGCAAATAATAACTTCTTTGAGGAACCATTTATAACCAGTTAACTGTCAAAATTAAGAAACCTTATAATGCCAATCATAGTAAGGATGTGGAGCCATAAGAACTCTCACACATTGGTTAGGAGTATAAACTGGAATCACAAATTTAGGAAACAGTTCAGCATATTCTTGGAAGTTAAATATGCACACCTCCTATGAACAGCTCCTAGGTATATGGCCCTAAACAAGACTGTTCATAGCAGCATTGTTAATTGATTGTAAAAGCAAAAGTGAAAACAGTGCAATATTCAATAAGAGCCTAGCAAGTAAACGCATTTTGGTATAAAATGCCATGGAATGTTCTTTAGCAGTGTGAATAAATGACACCTATATGGCAAAACATGGATGCATCTTAAAAAAACATATTGTTGAGTGAAAAAAACACACAGATAACAAAAAGCAATATGCAGGATGATATAATTTAAATAAAACTCCAAAATAAGAAATTTAAAATATATATTGTTAAGCACATGTATGTGTGATGGAAACTAGTTTTTAAAAAGCAATAGGGTGAAAGCACAATATTCACAGTTGTGACTCAGTATGGGTAGACATAGGCAGTTGGGTTTGGGGATGAGTCAACAGACAGTTAAAGCATATGGAATGTTCACGTTTGTAAGTTGGTACTGGGTTTGCGGTTTATTTCTCATGAATATGCTTCTATATTTAAGTATATGTTATGTATGTGCCAAACAGTAATATAATATATGCATTTAAGAAAAATCAAGGACTACAGCAGTGCAGCTTTGTTTAGCACATTTGTTGTAAGTGGTCTGGACCTACTAGTAAGAATAAAGAAGGGCACAGGCATGTTCAAGTTCTCCGGCCATGTCTGACACCCACAGGAATAAATAATGACAAGATGTCAAATTTAATAATAAACAATCATGTGCGTTACCTGAAGACATTGTACTGGGTACTTTCTCTGCTACTTTTAATCCATTATTGATTTGCAAATGGGTTTTTAAGGGCAGTTGGTGCTCAGAAAATATGATTTTTAATTTTTAAATTTGTATTTTATTTCACTTTTCTTTCTAAGGAATAGAACTGCCATGCTTGTCTTTCTAGATCCCAGACGAGTAATTTGATGGCAAGAGTACCAGTGGTGCCATAAAACCAAAATAAGTCCTATTCTTTCGTAAGCATCTAGTTGACTCCTTTGGAGCAGGGCATTGGTGGCTCCCTCTGGTGGCCAGAGGAAGAGCTACAGTGAATATGATATATTCAGGGAAAATGAATTTAGTCAATGACTTGTTTCCTGGAATTTAAAATTTACAACTAATTTTACACATTAGCCTTTGTGGTAGATTTAATTATGTGCCTAATAAAAAAGTATGTTCTTAATCCATTACTGTGGGATTGACATAAATGATATTTTTATTCCAGAGGAGTAAATTGAGGCCCAGAGAAATGAGCTATTTGGCCAAGTTCAAATGGCCAAAAGGTTGAAGAGTTAGAATTAAAATTCAGCTCCATTGATTCTTAACCCAGTGCTCTTGTTACCACCACACATAGACTCCAGGTAAGACCAATCCTAGAGTTGATGAAGGCCCTCCTGTGGTAGCTGGAAGATGCTGTGGAGGAGGATCCAGGGAATGAGGCTCTGGTTTAATGACTAATTGGTTTCTTGTGCTATATTTAATTTTCTTGATCTAATAATTCACTAGAAGCTGTCATTTGAAAATGAGCCTCGTCTGACCCTTTTTTTCCCCATTCCCAACCAGGCTTGCTGGAGCTCTGTCCTGCCTGGATGTCCTTGCTCTTTCTTCTTTGATCAGAATATATGACGCCTTTCCCAGCCCAAGGGCAGAGATGTGGACTGCTTTAATTATTTAGGTTACAAGGTGATTGGGTGATTGTAGGGCTAGACTAACTTTAAATTTATTTCATAGTGAGAGTAGACATAGATATATATCAGGGAAGAAACTTCAGTGGGAAAAATAGTAGCATCTTCCAAGGCCCTTGTATATCATTTCAGGGGTTTTCCATTCATTTAAACTTACCAGTATGTTCCACTCACCTTGCTTTTCATGGTTAGCTTTGCCACCCACGTACCTCTGACTGGCTCTGAGTGACAGTTTTTGATTCCTGTATGCATTCATACTTCAGAGAAAAAAAATTGCTCATTTTATCTGGGATAAGCTACAAACTTATTTCCCTTGGCTTATCTTATTAATATTTGATGGAATTTACTTTCAAAGTGACTTTGCACAGTTGCCGGGGAATGTTTGTACAAAGGAGGCATTCTAATGCAAATCTGACTGGATTGAAAGTTTTAAAAAATTTGGCCCAAATGAGCCTGTGCTCAAAGGCAATTCTTAGTCATCAAAGCAGCTATTTGTTTATTCATTAATTTGTTTATTAATATATATTATACTTTATGAAACACATATTTGCTAAACACCTTTTGGTGGATATTATCACTGGTTCAGAAGCCTATAGCTTTGTTGGGAAGGTGAAATAATCATGAAAAAAATAAAAGACCAGAGACTCAAAATTTAAAAAGATTTTGACGTTGATAAGACTGCATTGCAAGAAGGCCAGTATCCACCAGCCAGACTGTCCCGTCCCGCGGGGCAATCAACTGGGGCTCAGGTCCTGTGAAGAAAAGAATGGTATGGGACAAGAGACGCGAAGAATGACAGCAAGACAGGATTCTTATCAAGCTGCAAAAGTTTATTGAATAGGCAGGGTATATATACTCTGAAGGAAGAGGGTGAGGATTGGTGGACCTAAGAACGGGTGGCGGTTTGGGATTGGTGATTGCTGTTGCTAGGGTAGGTGGCAGAAATGCTTTAGGCGCGAAGGGGATGCTTTTGGCGCAAACTTTCTAACTTCCTTGAAGAAGGCTAACTGTAGCTTAAGCTGTTCTTTGTCTCAGCCCTGGCAGCCATGTTACATGTCACCGGTGCTGCTGACAAGGTGCATAATATGAGTGCTACCGTGAAGGTCCCCAACACCAGACACTAAATTACACCACACCCCTGTTTCTTAAGTTCACCAAAATTCCAGGCTTTCTTCAGGATTTCCTTTGTAGGCTGCAGGAAAGGAAGTGCCTTATGCATTTAGGTAGGGAGCATAAGATATGGAGAATGGTCAGCGACAGTGGGGAAGGTGGAGGTTATCATTCCTTAGCAAGCTTAAGACTCTTTGAAGAGGATTCTGACAATATACTCAATATACTCACCGTATGAATATACCATATAACATACTGAATAAAACATTAAGGGTCTATTAAAAGGTTAGAGAATTGTTCAGGAGAGTAAAATATTCAGGAGCTATTTTCCAGGGGAGTAAGAGATTTAGAATCTCTTTGTTAGCTGCAATTTTTAACCTATAGAATGCAGGGCATGAAGTTCTGTTAACAACAGGACAGATTTCCTTGTCAACCTGGCCCATTAACTATAACGCTAAGTTGATAGTACAAGTCAATCGATGAAAATGGCAAGGATGAAATACTGTGGAAGGACCAAGGAGGGTACAGAGAAGGCTTATGGAGGAGGTGTAGATGAATTTTACTGAGAAGAATGAGTAAACCTTGAAAAGATGAAGGTGGCATTTCTTGTAGAGGAATTAATTTCTACTCTGAGAAATGTCTACTGAGCCTTTATTGTGAGCTAAATGTGTTAAGTGATAGAGATGATATAAATAAAGCATATATTTATGGAAAAGAGAGATAATAAAGACCATATTAGCTTATAAAGAGGGGTCTAAAGGAGTTCATAAGGGGATTTCTAAGGTTGCATGAAGTTGCCAACTTAAAGACCTAAAACTTTCAAACTCTCATTATCATTTCCTTAGTAATAAATCTTTTTGGAAGGTGATTATTTTTCTTGCAAAAGGAAGTAGATGATATCATAAATTACATTTTAATCATATCGGTTGAGTTAATCATTTTGACTTTATGACATTAAATGTTCTGAAAATGAGAGTAAATGTAAAAAGTTAGCTTAACTTGGGGGTTTATTAAGTGCATCGTGTTATCTAGGGTAAATAAACCATTCTGGCACATTCTTAAAGTTCATAGACGGATATAGTTAAGAGATTCATCAATTCCTCTTTTTCCTTCACTTGTCTAATAAAAATCCACACATTAATCCAGCCACACTGGATTTCCAAACATATCCTGAATTATTCCACTTCTTTCCATTTCAACCTCTTAGCTCAATCTACTATCATGTTTTATATGGAATGTTACAATAGTCTCCTACTGGTCTCCACAAGTCTAGTATTATACATTATAGTCCAGCCTCCCACAACAGCCAGGGTGACTTTCTGAATGGTAAATCAGGTCGTGTTATTCCCCTGCTTAAAACTCTTTGATGGCTTCCCATCACTCTTAAAATAACATCCAAACCCACCAATATCCACAGAGGCACCCTCCTAGCTCTCTGACATAGTCTCTGGCCATTTTCTCTCATACTCTGCATACTCCAACCACACTGGATTTCCTTCTGCTTTTCATGCACTTCAAACATAATGCTTCTTCAGAACTTTTGTACATAGAGTTCTCTGATGTGGATTGCTTGTCTCCCCAAACTCTGGTGACTTTCATTCAGATCTCAGTTAAAAGATCATCTCTGAAGAGTGGCTCTTTTTAATCCAGTCATTCTCCAATACAATATCCTTTTAATTTTATACATATTGATTACCCCTATAAAGTTAAAAAGTTACCTCATTTTAAATTTACGTTATTATCTGTTCCTTCATGTAGAATATCAGGGATATAATATCAGGGTCCTTTTCATCTTTTTCATGGTTTCATCTCCAGCCCCTAGAACAATACCTGTATCCTGGTGAGTTCTTGATAAACACTTAATGGATGAATATTGAATTACGGTTGAAGTGTTTTCTTTCTTTCTCTACACTTTGGGACTGACTTTAGAGTTGTGGCATGACCTCCAATAGCAAAGGAAGATCAGTTTAACTAGAACTGCAGCTTAAGATATTCTGTAGCTCAGCACTCTTTTGTGGCCTTGTAGGAATCTGAGCTTATGACTCCAAAGCTTAATGTCCACAAGATGAAACCCATCAATTATAGTAAATTTAAAATAGCCTTCCAAAGCAATAACAAAAAGGGAAATGCAAGAGGGAGGAACTAATAAATTGTAAATGTTTCTAATAGTATATGAAAGTCTTAAATCATGAAAATGAAATAGTAAACATCTTAGAGTCTTCTATATTTTGCAGGATATGCAGTTTATATGAACTTAATATTATTTATTTTTCCTAACATAATATTATTAAGTTTAATGTGGGAGAAAATATGAATTGAAAGTACACTATAAGGAAAATCTGCTCACTCAAACAACAATTTTGAATTTTATTTAAACCTATAATGATATGCATTTTACTGAAATCTGTAACCATTGCTTGTTTGATCATCCCCATTTCTGTTAGGTATTCTTGGAGTCTGTTACAGAACTACCAAAGAAAATTGTGTTTGTCATGATGTTTCCTTGTATAAGTGGTAGAAACTCAACTCAAATCTACTTCAGCACAAAGGGAATTTATTAGTTCACAAAACCAGAAATCCCAGGAGGGTTCCATGGAGATTCTTTCTCTCTTTAATCATTTCTTGATTTTGCTTGTCTCTGCTTTCCTTTTACCTTGACATCAGCATCATCCACTGATGATGAAGGTTCTCTAGTAAGTTAATAAAGGTGTAGCACAAGCCAGAGTTTTGTTCTCTTAGTATCATGATATAAAGGAAGAGAAAGATTTCCTCACTAGCCTATTAAATCTTTTATCCAGCATTCATTTAACCAATGCTTATTAATTCTAATAGTTACTGATTTTGATAGACCTGGTTTGGCCATGTGCCTCATCCTGGCCAGGGGAATAGGATTGGGGGAAAAGAGGGTATCATCATTTATATGGATTGGAAAGGGATTCCTGAAAAAAAAAGGGGACATGCTGTTCTCAGTTATAAGAAGATAGGAAATGAGCTGAGCAGGCAGAAACTCACAGCTACAATATTTCGCTAAAATTATGAGGCTCTTACATAATTAATGACCTGGGCATAATGTTCATATTAAGTTGACAAAGCAGTAAGAGGCAAGAATCACAATTATTTTCTTTATTTTTAAAATTCTACTTTGGAAAAAAAATTCTTAACTTGATCAAAATTGCTTTCATGCTTGTTTTTATTTCTAGCTGAGTTCCTTATGCAATTCCCTATGCTATTTAATTGAGATATGACTAAAGCTTCATGAAACTGGTTAATTTCATAGTATATAACTTTCTTTGTATAATTAAAAAAAGGAAAGAACCCAGGTGTCCATCAACTGAAGAATGGGTAAACAAATTGTGGAGTATATAAATGATGGAATATTATGCAGTGGTAAGAAGAAATGAAGTTGTGAAACATATGACAGCATGAATGAACCTGGAGGACATTATGTTGAGAGCAGAAAGCCAGACACAAAAGGACAAATACTGTATGATTGTGTAAGTGTGAACTAAATATATTATGTGAAATATCAATATATTATGTGATGTATGAATACAGGTAAAATTGCATATATAAGACCATTTTTCTTTGAAGTTGAACGAATGTAGGTTAATACTATAAAATGTTAATATCAGAAAAAAAAAACATACTAAGTGAAGGAGACTAGACACAGAGTACTGCATGTTGTATGATTCCATTTATATAAAATGTAAATATAAATCAATTTATAAAGATGAAATTAGATTAGTGGTTATGTAGGCTGGGGAAAAGAATGCTAAAGGGCATGGAGTCTTTCTTTTTGGAGTAATGAAATTGTTCTAAAATTTTTGAGATGATGAATGTACAACATTGGATTATACTAAAAGTCATTGATTATACACTGTGGGTGGATCATATGGTATGCGAATATATCTCAATAAACTGTTCAATAAACAAATCAATAATTGTGCAAGAATAGCCAGAAATAGCAGCTATGTACATCAGGGGGAAACAGAGAGATTGAGAGGTGAAGAATTTTCTTTGTTTTCTGTTTATTATTATTATTGAAATAATATGCTCTAATAATGATTGAAGTGATGAACACACAACTATGTGATTATACCAAATACCATTAATTGTACACTTCGGATGAATTGTATGTTTTATTAATATGTATCAATAAAATTGATTTTAAATAAAGAAAATTCCCAAGCAAAAGCCATAAAATAAATTCTCCCCTTGACCATCAAGAAAAGCTTAATTTTGGCTGTCTTAGTGCCTATATAATTCTAAATTTAGACAAATACTTCTGTTTCTCATCCTTCTCCAAGTAGTTATCTTCTAAATAATCTTGACCCTAATACAGAGTTTTATGTATTAATGGATCAGTTCTTCTATATTGCCAAATCCATTATGATCTTGTCTTGATTATCTCATCAATTTTTGTTCTGTATCTGGAAAACAAATCATCCCCATTCTTCCTTGTTTTCTACAACATGTATGTATTGACTACCAGCTATAAACCAAGTACTGGGCTAAGTTAAACGTAAATTTAGTCATTGGCTACTTATTACTAATTAGACTCTTTCTCCCTGCCCCCAATTACACTAGGTTTTTATGTGAGGAGACTCCATTTGATACCAATGTCAAACACATTTGGGATTTGATGATACCTAGTGCTATGCTCTATGGATTTACATTATCTTTTTAAATTCCCACCACATGTTCCTGAAAAGATTTACCCTTCAGGAAAACATGCTGCATAGTTCTTATTACCTCATATATTTATCACCTCATATTTTTCTGGGTGTTTTGTGATTTAATCTTCTATTCATTTATCTAAGGTCTGTCTGTCACTTCACCCCATGCTGGCAATGTATGGACTTTGCCAATGAACATTTAATGAATGAAAATCTGATTAGTTCTTTGTTCTTCTGATTAGATTAATACCATTCTTATTAATGGGTCATTAACCTTTTTATTTTTCCTGAAGGTGTTCAAAAGGGTGACCTGAGAGACTTGGGTGGTATATATACTTGGGATTTTAACTGTGACAAATTCAAGAATATTCTGATAGCAGGTGCAATTTTCACTTACCTGGGAAATTTGTTTTTTGTTATTTTTTTTTCTGGTTTCCCTTAAGGGCACTATGGAAAAAATGAGTTTCTTAATATTTTGTTGACCTTCTTACACCTCGACTGTTCTCCTTATCTGTCTAAGAACCAGCTGTTTCCTTCTCTGGTATTTGCTTTTTCTAAAAGTATACTATTTCTCATAATTAGGATTGCCCATTTCAAGGCTGAATGAAATATCCATTTAATTATTTTCCATTTTTCTTTATAAGTATTAATGAATATGTGAGAATTCCCTCCAATTCATTCAATAAATGAAGAATAAATAGCAGAGGTGTATCATTCCAGAATATTCTTCTCTGATACCTGAAGGTTCTGACTGATAACAACAGCAATGGCATGTTCAATATAGGCTTATGGTTTCTTGATGCTCATTATCATGAACCCTGAACAAAAACAAGGACTGACTCTGTAAGACTGTTTTGATTGGATGAACACATGCCCAGCCACTGATGTATCCTATAACAAAAAATAGTGAAAGTATTGAAAGGGAAAGAGTGACTTCTTTTCCTGTCTCAACTTTATATTGACCAAGTTACTTTGTTTAATTACTTCAAGTGCTCATTGTCAATAGTGGGAGTTTTGGTGCCAGTTGTAAGTCATGCAGCACTGGGTAACCCATTTAACCTCTCTGTGACTCAATAATGGGGCTGGACTGAAAGTTCGTTGTTGCTAAAATTTCTAAGAATTAATAATTCCCAGGCTATAGGATATATATTATCCCATGCTGCTACTTACTTATTTATTCTTTTATATATACTTTTTCCTTTATCTAAATAGTAAGTGTTTATCTCTATCCTTTTCTGTTCTTCAACCCAGGGATTTGCACAGAGGGTTGAGTAAATGCTTTTGTATGATGATGATGATATGATGATGATGATAATGATAGTTCATTGGAATAATATTGATAATTCATGAGGTGAACTATGACCCATTTCCACTTGTGAAGGCTTGGATATGGGAAAGGGTGACGGTGGGATTTTTCATAATTACTGCCACTCTTCCTTTTTGTAGCAGATTCTCTTTGTTTCTTCCTTCTCACATTCCCACAGCACCAAACTACTCACTAAAGGTTTCTCACATAAGCATCTGCAATTCGATCCTGAGGTTTTATTCTGGTTGGAGCAGCATACTGGGCCTGCGAGGACAGTACATGGTCCCAAAAAGCAGCTTTTCATCAATGACAGAAGTGGTGGAACATGCCACACATCACAGAATTTCATTGTATTGGAGGACAGTGTCTGCTCAAATTCCAATTTCCCTGCCTATCTTCATTACCATTTTGTTGGCAAGCCCTCCAAATTATAGAAGCATTTGGTTTAACTCTCATTGGCTTTTAAATAGAAAATTTACAGAGAAGGATTAGGGTGCAATCATTTATTCATTCATGTTTCAGTGCACATTAGCATAAGTAAATTGCTTACATTTCCTGAACTGGAATCAGGCAATCATGGTCCTTCAATGGTGAGATGAGGGGAGGAAGGGAGCAAAGAAAAATAGCAATTTTACAACAAGGAATGCTTTAGAGAAAAGTGAATTTTGGGGGAGCCTATACTAAAGCTCTTTAGCCACTTCTTTGTAGCATTAAGGACATGGCGGACAAGGTAGGCATAAAAAAAAAATCCAAGATGAGGTATATATTAGACTTTAAGTGAAATAATGAATTAGTGAATTATGTATAAAAAGGAAGATGGAAAATAGCAGGAATAAATTTGTTTTTTTTTACATTTATTTGTTTTGAGAAAAAAGCATATGGACAAAAAGAAAGCCTTGTTAATTTTGCAAAATAGAGAGTTTTCTTATCTTGGACAAGTTCTAGTCTAAACCTGAAACTGATTCTTAATGAAAGATAAATTGGGATGTATATACTTACTATTCTCCATTTGCAGTCTTAGAGGTACAATAATTTAGAATGGGGCAAATAAGTAAGAACAATATTATTTTTTCCATGCTGTCTATATAAGGATTCATTCATTCTCACTTGTTCCCAGAGATGATTGTTTGACCTATTTAATATAATTAATTTATGGTATCTGAGATTATTTGAATTTAACATGTTAGCAAGAAAATCAATCAGTCACTTAATGTTATCTTTCCTAATTTGTGAATATAATATTATATTAAATAAGCATGCACTTAGGTATATATGTAAGTTGTCAGATGATAAATAAATGTATCATTTTTCTGTGCCACACTGAAATATACATTATAGCTTCCTGGAAAGGAGTTTGAAGGTCAGATTAGAAGTGTTATTTTCTTCTATGGGGTGTAAGTAATACACTGATGTGTTCCAGCCTGAGAAGATGTGACATTGACCATATCTATTTACATCATCTCTTAGTTTCTCCCAAATGATGAAATGCATCACTTACTACCATTAAAAATGCAATTATAAGACAGATGCTATCATAAAGTGTTAATAACCCAATTAAATGTCATGTTATTATTACAAGATGTACAACATGCTAAGTATTGACTCATACTACATTGGTTTCACCATTCTTTCAAGACTGGAAAACTGATGGCAAAATACATTGCAATTTAATGTGTTAAATTGTCATTATTCTCTAGAGACAATGAGGAAGAACACAATTTACACAGAGTGCAAGTGATGGAAGATGTAAAGGACGACTGCTTATGAGGGCATCTGAGCTGTTTCTGTGAATGGGCTAAACTGTGAGTCAAATGAACTAAGACAAACAGGAACATGGAATAAAAAGAAATATGAACTACTTGTTCACTGGGAACATTTGTCATAGCATTTCTACTAGTGACCAATATAGTGGGGACTGATTAAAAGCTGCCACTTTCAGGAGATAAATTTTATCTACCAAAGCAATAATCTTAGCAGTAGTTATGAATAAACAGCAGACTTACCCTAATGGCTTTGAAAATCAATCCAACAATTTGTTTGATGTACTATAAGCTGCTTGAAAGTCTGATTGTGTAGCTGATTTCATTGCTCTCTGTTTACATAAATTACTTTTTTTTTAGTTGTCTATGAACCCTTCCATTAGGCATCTATCAGAAGGAATGAACCCTGTTGACATACAAAGCACTCAGGAAACTTGAATTGTGTACTCTTCCATACTTCAAGACTAACCTGATGCAAGACTCAGATTTACATCTTTTGGGAAAACTACTGCCACCCAGGAGTATTGAGATTGGTCCCTTTTCCCATCTGTCTCAGAACGGACTCATGAGATACAAATACCTGCATCAAGCACACATCACCTTCTCTGTGCCTCTTGGTATGAGATATTGAATATGGACTACTAAGCCTTGGCTTTCCTTATCCTAAGGTCAGCCTCTCTTTGGCTCATGATTTTCCTTGGTTCTTGTCTGTATTGATCCTTGTTCAGTTTCTGTGGTCCTTCTTCATCTCCCTACTGGGATTCATGATCTTTATTCATTTAACAAATATTTAAAGAGTGGCTACGGCATCTGAGGCACTATTCTGGATTCCATGGATACAAAATAAAGAAAACAAAGTCTGTGATTATGGAGTTTATGTTCTAGAGGAGGAAGATAGATATTAAACAAATAATTGCATTACCAGGTGGATATTGTAATGGTTCTTAGGGAAATCACAGATACCTGTTAAATGGTCTTTGCCTCACTTACCCCCACCTCCTTCCCGCGGGAATCACAAACACATGCTAGGTGGCCATCCTCCAGGCCTTTCAGCTACCCTTACCTCCTTTTCTATTGTATGCGAGAGATGTTGAATCTAATGAAAAGGCACAGCCAGACTTTAAACGGGAAACAAGGACAAGTAGCCCCAGATGTTTATCAGAACAGTCATTCTCAGGGGCTCAACACACTCACACAATATGTAGATTTTCTCTCTTTAAAGGTGCAAAGGGCTGCAATCTGTTGACCCCTACCAGGACAATTTTTTGGCCACTCTAGGAGACATGATATGCTGGAACTTCTTCCCCTGCTCCTTTGGACTGTTTGTGCTGTGTAAGCAACAAGGAGATTATTTGCCTTTTCTGGACTCTTTATTCTGTGCAAGCAATAAAGTGATCATTTGCTGAAAGTTGTTGTACCCTGAATCTTTCACCATTGTACCAACTTTTTCTACATCTGCCATGGAGAAAAATTAAGTAAATTAAGAATAAATTTTATAGAGTGACTAGGGAAGTCCTCTCTGATGTCACAGTTGAACAAAGTTGAAAGAAGGTGAAGAGGCAAAGCTTTCCAAAATTTGGGGAAAGAAGTTTCCAGGCATAGCAGCAGCCAGAGAAAATGCCTTGAAATGGAAGCATGGTTGTAGTGTTCAAGGAGCCTAGACTAATTGGATGGATGGGTGGGGAGTAGATGAAGACAGAGAGATAGCAGGAGGCTGGGGGGTAAATCATGTAGGGTCTCATATCTCATGAGTTATGAATGAGATGGGAAGTCATTGAAGGATTTTGAGCAGAACCCCAGAAGTCCTCCATGTTCCCTTCTTAGTCATTACCCCAACACCGTATATTACTTTGGTCTGTGATTGAACTTCATAAAAATGGAATTATTCAGCATGTTCTCTTAAGTCTATCTTATTTCACTCAAATTTTGTTTGAGAGATACATCCATATTTTTGGATGTAGTTGTAATTTGCTCATTCTCATTGTTGCACTGGCTTTCATTGTACAAATATATCACAATTTATTTATGCATTTTAGTATTGATAGACATTTAGGTTGACTTGCCTATCATGAAGAGTGTCACTATGAACTTAT
The DNA here is from genome assembly GCA_029593785.1 of Cabassous unicinctus. Taxonomy (NCBI): domain Eukaryota; kingdom Metazoa; phylum Chordata; class Mammalia; order Cingulata; family Chlamyphoridae; genus Cabassous; species Cabassous unicinctus. The sequence goes on from JAQZBX010005448.1 coordinate 52,599, forward strand.
TATTTTTTTTTTTTAACATTTCTTTGGATGAAGACATGGACACACTTTGAGCATCTATTCAAGACTGGAATTGCTGAGTCAGAGGTTTTGTGTATATTAAGCTTGAACAAATAATGCCAAATTTTTCCAGGATGGTTGTTAACAATTTACTCTCCCATCAGCAGTGTTTGAGAGTTCTAGTTGTCTGGGTATTCAATCCTTTGTGTAATATCCGTTGCACACTGTATGTCTGCTCTATCTAGTGACTTGCTTCTAACCAATAGAACATGACAGAAGCATTGGGAGATTCCTTCTGAGGTTAGGTTTTAAAGACTGACTTCCACCTTGCTGGTCCTCTTGCTATCTTGCTTGCTTGCTGATGAAGCCTGCTGCCATTTTGTGGCATACCCTATGGAAATGTGACAAGGAACTGAAGAACTGAGGCCTTTACTCCAACAGTAGAGAAGAAAGTTACTCCTGCCAACAACCACTAGAGTGAGCTTGGAAGCAAGTCCATCTTTAGTTGAGCCTTAAAATGCAGCCTTGTGAGAGAGGAGCCAGAGAACCCAGCTAAATATCTGTATTCCTAACCCATAGGAAGAAAAAATAAATGTGATAAAAATAAATGTGTGGTAATAAGTGTATGATGTTTTAGGTCACTACATTTTGGAGTAATTTACACAACAGAAAAACTAATAGAGTGACTATTTGGATATATTTCTTTGTGATGTGTTTGTGCAACCTTTTGTCTATTTTTCTTTTGGGTTCTATACTTGCTTGCTTATTTATTTGTTTGCCTGTGTATTTATTTATTTGTGGGAGTTCTTTAAAATATTCTGAACATGAGTCCCTAACAAATATGTTGTATATATATCTTCTTCTATGACTTGCTTTTTCACTCTTTTTATGGGTTATTTTGGTGAACAGAGATTGTTAATTTTAAAGTAGTCCAATTTATCAAATTTTTTACCCTTTATAAAGTTAATGCTTTTTCTGTCCTGTTAAGAAATTTCTTCCTACCTCAAGGTTATGAAGATATTGGGCCTAAGTGTCTAACTCTCTAAAATTTTATTGTTTTACCTTACATATTTAGATGCATAATTCATCTGTACTTGATTACGTTTTTGTGTGAGCTATGTTTCAAGGTTTGTTTTTTTTACCATAGACATATTCAGTTGATCCAGGAATACTTATAGAAAATATCATCTTTTCTGTATTGTACTACAATGTTATGTTTGTTAAAAATCAGGTATGTGTTGAATAGTGCTGTATTAAGCTGGAAAACATATTTCCCAGATCCTCTTCTCTGAATGGTTTTCTGTTGGGGACCTTCACGGTAGCACTCATACTATGCACCTTGTCAGCAGCACTGGTGACATGTAACATGGCCGCCAGGGCTGAGACAAAGAACAGCTAAGCTATTGTTAGCCTTCTTCAAGGAAGTTAGGGAGTTCGCGCCAAAAGCATCCTCTTCACGCCAAAAGCATTTCTGCCACCTACCCTAGCAACAGCAATCACCAATCCCAAACCACCACCCGTCCTTAGGTCCACCAATCCACACCCTCCTCCTTTAGAGTATATATACCCTGCTTCTTCAATAAACTTTTGCAGCTTGATCAGAATCCTGTCTTGCTGTCATTCTTCGCGTCTCTTGTCCCATACCATTCTTTTCTTCACAGGTCCTGAGCCCCAGTTGATTGTCCCGTGGGTCGGGACAGTTTTCAATTAGGGTTGGCTAATAGAGGAACTTGCACAAGACTTGGAAAGAGGAAGCAGCCATTACCTTTTAAAGTATATGGCAATGGACAGACCCAGAGGTACTGTTGGGTGCTAACTTATTCTCACTGTTCTTATATCCATATCTAGCTTTTCTTCTGATCTGCTGCCCTTGCTGACTAGTTGCAGCCATAGGCCAGAAGGGACAGTACATGGTGGCAAAAATTTGCCATAGACCCTCCACTGGTTCCCTTTTCATGCCTAGGCATGCTTGGTGTTTAATGTATCTCTGCAAACGTCAACTTTTCCACCCATGCCAGTGCATCAAGAGGACTGGTTAGTGACTCCTTCCCTGACCCTCCAATTCCCCTTCTAAGCAAAAGGCAGAGGCACTTGGGTCAGGCAACGAGAATGAGTCTGCCTTCAGTTCAGGCCCTATGTGTGGGTCTGGCCCTGTGCTCGTGTCCGTACGTTTGATAAGATTTTTTCTATTCATGCATCAATACCACACTGCCTTAATTATTATAGTTTTATAATAAGTTCTGATATCTGGCAATATATGCTCTCTGGCTTTGTTTGCCTTCAAGATTATTTTGGGTATTTGGGGCCTTTTTTATTTCTACACTAGTTTTAGAACCAATTTGTCAATTTACACAGACACATGCACATAAAACTGCTGGGGTTTTTACTGCATTTGCACTGAGTATAGATCAATTAGGAGAGAACTAGTATCTTTAAAATAATGTGTTTTCTGACCCATGAACAATTTAGGAAGAAATAGAATCAATCTTCCATAAAATCTTCTAGAGAATAAAAAAAAAGAAACACTTCCCAAATTATTTCATGGGGCCAGTATAACAATGATACCAAAAGCAGTTAAAAGTTGGAACTTCTCATATTGGACAAATAAAACAACACCACCCAACAGTCTGATCCAAACCAGGGCTCTTACCTCTGCTCCAATAAGAAGACATTCAGCCTAGAAATGTAAAATTCTGCCACTCATCCAGGTGGTTATAATTCCTCAGGAGCACAGATATCTCTCCATCTGTCTGAGCAGGGTCTAGGCATTGCCTTTACCCCTGAGACAAATCATTGGACACACGAATGGTTATCATAGACCCCAGGGTGACAGATTCTAGGTTTGTAAGAGATAAACAATGTTCTTTTGGATCTTATTTTGAAAAAGAGAAGGGTTCTGAGAAGGCAGAGCCAAGGTTCTCATCTTATCCAGAAGAATTCACTGATGCTGAATGGACCCACGGGCAGTCCCTGGGATGGACTTGTCCCAGGGACACTCAACCAGATTGCCCCACCCAGCTCTTGCTGGACTCACTGCAGACGCATATGGAGACACAACTATTCAAGTTTTCTTCCTTTACTTTGCTGCACTAAGAGGATGGGAAACAAATTTTATCCTTCATCTCCTGGGACTTTTGAAAATTAAGCCCTCTTGTCCCTTGAGAAAAGGAGAACTGGTTATTTAATTGCTAATGATTTTGGCTCAGGTTTTAAATGAAAGTTAATGTGGAAAAAAGAGAGAATAGGTCTTGAGGAGAGAGGGAGGGCCTCCCTCAGGAACACTGAAAAATTCTGTAGAGCAAAGGACTACTCTGAGATTAAAAGGAGGTAAGGAGAAGAAAGAGAAAGTAAGGTTACCAGAGGGAGGTCAAAGAGCCAATGGGCTGATCTCGGTGAATTTTCCCAGAAGGTGAGAGAACCAGTCAAGTGCTGTGTGCTGAGCAAGCTGTACCAAACAGTCTCTCATATTGTCCACAGCCAGTGCCTATGCCTTCTTCTTTGTCCTCGTCTGTCAATTCTAACAGACCTCCTGTATTCTGTGCTCACCACTCAACATCCCGTCCTCCTTGGCCCAGGACTCTGTAAACTGAAAAGAAATGGGCAATGTGTTTATTTCCTAACAGGGCAATTACAGAGAAGTATTTTTGGATTTCTTCTTCAAGGCTAATGAAATGAACAAACTGGACATATGCTGATCTGAAAAAATAGTTGATGGCAGCCCTGTTACCCTACTCTTTTTAGAAATAGACTGTTTTTTAAAGCAGTTTTAGGTTTACAGAGAAATTTTGCAGAAAGTACGTTGAGTTCCCATAATCACTTTGCCCTTTCACACACAGTTTATTCTATTATTAACATCTGTATTAGTGTGGTACATTTGTTACAATGGATGAACCAGTTTGTCACATTATTATTAATGAAAGACCATAGCTTGCTTTAGGGTTCATGTTTGTGCTG